>CM032629.1:31658744-31755819 GCA_019097785.1 Fraxinus excelsior
TTTGAGGATGATGGTGAAGAAAATGATGAGAGTGATGATGCACCATCAAGAAAATGTGATACACCATCTGTGTCTAGCCATGAACATTCATCTAAAGCAGCTGGACGACCACCAACAACTTCTTATGATTATATCACTGACATAATAAAACTAGAATTGAAAGGAGTTGAGGAGAGGCTACGAGGTGAGATGTTGGAGCACTTCAGCCGAGTGGAAAAGAAAATTGATTTGTTTCTCCAGTTGGCTGGTCGAGGTGGAGTTCAACATGAAAGGAGTGGATTTGATGACCGTGCTTATAGTACACACAGTGAACACAACGAAGAGGCAAGAGTGGAAGAGCCGGTGATTCTTGAAGAATGCTCTGAAGAAGAAGGCACACCGAATAAACAACGCGAGGCTTTTCCTACATATGATGATGGTATATTCTCTCTGTTACTCTTTGCAATAAGCTAAAAATAATTTTTTTGTTTGGATCCCTTTTGTAGGATTTGTGTCAGATCCTTCATCTGCCATAGTTGTGTACCAACAACGTCCTTCTTTTTGGATTGGAGAGAAAGAGAAGACTGTTGGGACAAAAGATGATTCAAACATATTTAACAAAGGTATATATAATTTGCATTTGAATATTTCACTTTTCAATGTTGTGTGTTAATTTGCATTTGATCAACCTTTATAGGCGATGTTGGAGAGCCTTTGATGTCTTCACATGAATGCCAACCTAGTAATGAAATCATTGTGATCGACGATCCGAACTCCGAATTGGCTGTAGGAAGAAGGCATCGAGTTAAGAGAAAATCAGCCATGTTGCTTTCTCCATACACTAATCCCTTAAAAAGGAGAAAATTGTTGAACATTCAAGCATATGATCCTCTAAGGGAAGCAGATCCTGCAAAAGTTGAAGACCTCAACAAGTGGTTGACAAATGCATCGCAGAGGTAATTCATTCTATTTAAGTGGATGTCACATTGAATGAACATAAATTTCGATTTACATGTTACTTATGTTGATATCATAATTTTCACAGTGATGTAGTAACTTTGGCTATTTGTGAAGTGCGACGAAAATTCTTTGATGACTTATTGATAGATGACGGGTGGCTTATCGATGATGTAAGTAATACGTGTATATCATACTTATTACTTTGAAAATAATGCATTTAATTGCTCACGCTCTATCGTACAGCACGTCGACTCGGCCTTATACCACATTAGAGAAAGGGCAGTGGCATATCCACATATATTTCAGCAAGATTGTGCCATATTGGATTGTTATTTTTGGCAACTTGTCAAGAAAGCCTACCTAAAAATGGGCACACCTAAGAAGAAAAATGTTAACTACGTATTCGACCAAGAGCTCGTCGATTATGTCAAAGGGACTTCACCGGTGCTTGGTAAACACTGGAATAATTGTCGATTTTTGTATGTTCCTTATTGTGTACCGGGATCTCACTGGTTTGCACTAAAGATTGATTTGATGGAGCGAACTATTTATATTTATGATAGCTTGCCAAAACACATTCGTGCTGCTCAGCTGGCTGAATGTATGAAGCCTATTCAAGTGGTTGTTCCCTGGTTGATAAAGTTACATGTAGCACGTGAACAGAATTTTAACACCAAGATGTTCCATTATCAGAGGGTTGGAGCTCCTGGACAAACAAATGGGTAAGTTTGGTGTAATCTAACATTTAGAACCGACATGTATGCATTCTTTCGTATATGTCATGTCCATCTAACTTTCGTGTATGTTTTATTATTTTGCAGATCTGATTGTGGGCTGTTTACAGTTAAATATATTGAATTTTTGCAAGCTCAATTAAATGTGGATTTGGTACGTCCGGAATATATGCCTACTTGGAGGAAGAAATTAGCAGCTGAAATATTTGCATGGCACTTTGATCCGTAGATTTAGTAAAGAATTTTGTAGTTATTTGTATAAATATCCTGGAGAATGATTTTGCAATTGTACAGTTTTGATGGCCTTAATGCAAATGTTGTCATGCATTTCTTTTCAACGGTGTAATTATTATCCATATAATTTGGTAAATTCTTTTATAGTTAAAGTATTAATGCCCTTAATTTATAGATGTAAGAGAATGACACTGGTGACGTATGTTGAAAATGACACTCCAGCCATTGTGATTTGGAAAAGTATGGCAAATGAAAGCAACAGCTCAGAAAACGACACTTGTGGCGTTCCGGCTGGAGAAAAACCATCAGAACGACAGTACTGTCGTTATGTATGCAAAAACGAAATTGAACGGGCACGACACTTGTGCCGTTACTGCCTCCAGAACGACACATGTGTCGTTCTGCCTGTAGACGTTACGTATTGTTCCTCATGTCGGAGGGTCCAATCCTTGAGGACAACAGCAGCGTAGAAAATGACACTTCAGCCATTGTGATTTGGAAAAGTATGGCAAATGAAAGCAACAGCTCAGAAAACGACACTTGTGTCGTTCCAACTGGAGAAAAACCATCAGAACGACAGTACTGTCGTTATGGATGCAAAACGAAATTGAACGAGCACGACACTTGTGCCGTTACTGCCTCCAGAACGACACATGTGTCGTTCTGCCTATAGACGTTTCGTGTTGCCTGATGTTCGTGCCTTAAAAAGTTCAAAATATTGGAAAAATCAACAGAACGACACTAGTGTCGTTTCACGACACATGTGTCGTTCTGCCAATAAATTAAGTTTTCAAGAGCCGCGACCCGTCCGAGCCACGATAATCGATAAACGGAACCCGTTTAAGTTGGAGGCTGAACCCGACCCTTACAAAATACTTGAGATATGCCAATTCCTTGTATTTTCAACCGGATCAAGACCAAGACTTGTGCGTTCACCGTTTCATGCCTTATATTCTATATCAATTCCACCGTTAGTTATCACACAATCAATATTTTCATCCTTATTAGATTGGGGGGTCCTATCCTTGATGTCTTTGCCTTGAGGAGTTGCAAAATATTGGAAAAATCAACAGAACGACACTGGTGTCGTTTCACGACACATGTGTCGTTCTGCCAATAAATTCCGTTTTCAAGAGCCGCGACCCGTCCGAGCCACGATAATCGATAAACGGAACCCGTTTAAGTTGGAGGCTGAACCCGACCCTTACAAAATACTTGAGAACTGCCAATTCTTTGTATTTTCAACCGGATCAAGACCAAGACTTGTGCGTTCACCGTTTCATGCCTTATATTCTATATCAATTCCACCGTTAGTTATCACACAATCAATATTTTCATCCTTATTAGATTGGGGGGTCCTATCCTTGATGTCTTTGCCTTGAGGAGTTGCAAAATATTGGAAAAATCAACAGAACGACACTGGTGTCGTTTCACGACACATGTGTCGTTCTGCCAATAAATTCCGTTTTCAAGAGCCGCGACCCGTCCGAGCCACGATAATCGATAAACGGAACCCGTTTAAGTTGGAGGCTGAACCCGACCCTTACAAAATACTTGAGAACTGCCAATTCTTTGTATTTTCAACCGGATCAAGACCAAGACTTGTGCGTTCACCGTTTCATGCCTTATATTCTATATCAATTCCACCGTTAGTTATCACACAATCAATATTTTCATCCTTATTAGATTGAGGGGTCCTATCGTTGATGTCTTTGCCTTGAGGAGTTGCAAAATATTGGAAAAATCAACAGAACGACACTGGTGTCGTTTCACGACACATGTGTCGTTCTGCCAATAAATTCCGTTTTCAAGAGCCGCGACCCCTCCGAGCCACGATAATCGATAAACGGAACCCGTTTAAGTTGGAGGCTGAACCCGACCCTTACAAAATACTTGAGAACTGCCAATTCTTTGTATTTTCAACCGGATCAAGACCAAGACTTGTGTGTTCACCGTTTCATGCCTTATATTCTATATCAATTCCACCGTTAGTTATCACACAATCAATATTTTCATCCTTATTAGATTGAGGGGTCCTATCCTTGATGTCTTTGCCTTGAGGAGTTGCAAAATATTGGAAAAATCAACAGAACGACACTGGTGTCGTTTCACGACACATGTGTCGTTCTGCCAATAAATTCCATTTTCAAGAGCCGCGACCCCTCCGAGCCACGATAATCGATAAACGGAACCCGTTTAAGTTGGAGGCTGAACCCGACCTTATAACATTAGGGATTTATGCTCATTACTTAACCGAGTGGAAAAAGAAAACGACACAACCGCCGTTACTGTTTTGAAAACGACACAAGTGTCGTTCTTCCAATAAAATCGATTTTGAAGAGCCGTGACCCGTTCAAGCCACAATAATGATAAGCTGAACTTTTTTAATCGCAGACTGAACACGTCCCTTACAACATTTGGGATTTATGCTCATTACGTAATCGAGAGGAAAAGGAAAACGACACCGTTCCTGTTTTGAAAACGACACAAGTGTCGTTCTGAGTCTACAAAGAAAACTACTCAACTGCTGTTATACAGCATAAGAAAACTACTCAACTGTCATTATGGCTTCATCGAGCATAAGATAATTACAGAATCCCTCTTTCCAAACATTTATACACATAGTTTGATTTTCAAAATGACAAAAGTAGTACATCGTAACATAACACCTGAACACCACCATCATTTTTCAATATTACAAAAGGAGTACGTCGTAACACTACAAAAGCCACATATGTGCCGTCTTGTCTTCATTGTTCATGTCTTTCGCTGAGTGGTACACGATCTGTACAAGTGATACGGTTGTGCCCAGTTTTTAAACACCTACTACACTTACGAGACTTGCGCATCTCTCCGGCTGATTGTTTCCTTTTTTTTGTGGACGTCCACTTCCTCTTCGTGTCAACGGTCGTATCACCTTTCTTAATCGAACATTATCGGGAATTTCCCAGTCTGCCTCGTTTGGGAGTGGATATATATATTCAGAATAAGCTTGTTTCCAGTAAGAAGTGCTATAAAATGGAGAGCAAAACCTGTAACAGTTATCTCCAACATCTTTTATTACAGCAATTGCATGTGCACATGGAAATTGGTCCAGATCAAATTCCTTGCATGTGCATGTCCCCATCTCCAAATGAACAATGAAACTTTCCATGTTATCACTCACTTGCATCTCATCTGGGCTAAGAGCTTTCACCTCGAAGCCTTTTGACTCGTTGTACCTATCATAGATTTTCTCCTCCAAAGGCGGAGTGAGGTAGCTCGTACATTTTTCGGCATCAACACGTCTATCATGAAACCATCTCTGCATCTTCTCTCTGATATGCTCGATTAAAGTGAGTATAGGAAATTCTCGAGCACTTTTCAACAATGCGTTCAATGATTCGGCATTGTTTGTGGTCATACTATTGTATCTGATTCCATTGAAATGTGCTCTTGACCAATACTCCACACCAACATCATTCTCTAAGTACCCTCGGATTTTCTCATGTAGACTGCATAATGCTTGCATATTGATCTCAAATTTTGCTAAACTATATGCCTCTGCAGTAGCTCTAAACAATGGCATAATATGAATGCGAGGAAATTTGCTCTTCAAGTTAGTTTGCAGATGCCATATACAATACCCATGATGTGCGTTAAGATAGACGTTGCTAAAACCATTTGATATGCTAGGTGCACGATCAGATATAATGACTAGCTCGTCCGTGTCACCGGTTATTTGCCGCAATTTCTGAAAGAACCAAGTCCATGAGTTATTGTTTTCCGAATCTACTATGCCCCACGCAAGTGGATATATTTGACGATTTGCATCTTGGCATGTGGCAACAAGTAACGTACCTCGATACTTAGATTTCAAAAATGTTCCATCCACACAAATTACCCGTCGGACTGAAGAGAGGAATCCACGTATGTTTGGACCTAATGCCATGAAAAAATACATGAAATGTCCATCATTATCAGTTTCAATAAAGGTCAACGTGCCAGGATTTTTTCTCTCCAAAACATGACAATACAATGGTAATTTCGCATAGCTATCATCAGGGCTACCTCGAACCTCTTTGTAAGCAAATTCTTTGGCCATGTACGCCTTGTGATATTTTATAGTTATGCCAAATTCTCGCCGAATGTCATTGATGATGTTTCTTGGTCTATACACTATGTTCGCATCCTGATACTTTGGAGCTACATGCTTTCCAATTACTGAATAGGTAGCATGTCTATTATCCTTGCGACGAACACTCATGGAGCAAGTGTGATGGCGAGAATATTTTCGTATTTGAAAAATCTCAGATTCAGCTATCTTCGTTGCCCGTAAACGCCAGTTGCAACTGTCCTCAACACAAACTACTGTGTACACACTCTTATTTGATTTCTTTACTTTGAATTCAAATTGGTACTTCACAGCAAGGAGTTGAATTTTCGATATCAAAACACTTTTAGTTGGAAATAATTCATCTTCACGTGTATCCTCATTTTCCGGAATCCTAACTGATGAGCTATATGGAATTGAAAAAACAACTTCTGTTGAAGTACCAACAATGTCCTCTTGCATTGAGAAATCAACATTGTTTTCATCACTACGAGGAGATTTATCTTGGAAATCTTGTTTTTCAGAACTACCTTCAATTATATTCAAATTATCCCAATCCACATAATTTCCTTCTACGTTATCATTCCCATAATTGATATCATATTGCACAACTTCATTTTGATTGCTCACATCTCCCTTTTCTACTTCACCATTGGTTTCTACTCCACCATCTCTTTCAAACTCCCTTGCACTATGACACACTTCTGCAACTTTGGTCGAAATAGTCACACAAAGAGGATGCTTTTTACAAATAGAAAGAAACCACTTCACTTTCATGTCACAATTAATCCTTTGTGGTGGAACTGAAAACTTAGTCATACCAGGGTTAAGAGACATCATCTCAATTTCATATAACTTTGAATCCACATTAACAAGTTCTTGCACTTTGTTGTACAACTCCATATATGAAATGTTAGTTGGAACATAAAGAATATCCACATTTTCTTCAGCATTCTCTAAATAACTCCATGTCCATTTGCCTTCTTCGGTCTTTTTAAACTCAACAAAATAACATACTTGTACCCATATCATTTCTACAGAATCCATACCTGCAAATAAAATAAAAAAGTTAAATAGTTTACTCAAGTATATATCAAAGTAATATAAAAATAGCTATCATATTTAACTTATCAAAATAAAAACATTGTATTATCAAGAATGGACAGACTACAACAAATACTGTTCGTATTGTCATTTTACATGGATGATAACGACTGTACTGTCGTTCTGAACCACGTAAAACGACTGGACTGTCGTTCTGTACTGTTGATCGTCCAAAATTTACACCCAGTACAGAAATACACCAACTGTTGAACATAAATCAGCTAACATATCACTTCATACTATATTCAACAATAAAAAGACCAATGTACACGAAATTACCAAAAATACCTTTCTTTTTTTCTTCAAATATTTAGAGATTTCAATGTAGATAATGTAGAAACCAAAATCCTTGTTCAAATACTCAGAATGAAGGCAAAAATAGGTGAGTAATACAATAAATAACAAGATTTTGTGGATGAAGCAAACACATGAGACGGTAAGCTCGTTATTTGGATTGGATATGAATTGGGAAATTTAATTGGATTGAAAGGATATTTTGGTCTTTTCATGATAGGGATATTTTAGACATTTGAAACCATTTATTTACTCTATTTTTTTAATGAAGACCATTTTACCAAAAAACATTGAGAAAATGCTTTTTGTGCAAATACACCAAGCCTTTTAACAAACTCTCCCTAATTTATTTACTTTTCCATAAATTGTTGTTTCTTGATGGTAATCTACCTCTAGCGACCGTGATTTTTCGGATAACATTTCTCTTGAATTTTTGATGCGTATGTCTATGGTTTTCTCCTTGCCTTGAAAACTGGCTGCCCTTCAAGTGTAACAGTTGAAATACCCAGGACCAAAATCCTCTGGAGGCAATTGCCGCCAATAGACCCCAGGTGTTTCCGCCCCTGGGTAGGAATGCGAAGGAGGTTGCAGGGCGGGTTTGGAATAATGTTTAGATGGAGTAGGCCAGGCCGAGTCCCATTCCTTCCTGGCAATGATTCACTTCCCGGGCTCCCGGCAAAATTAGAGTAACTGATACGATGATGCATGTATTTATGTTTTTGTGACTGGTTTGTATATTCTGAACTCATTAAAGAGAGAGAAAAGATGTGATTACTTTTGAATTCAAGAGTTCTAAACAGAGTATAAGCGCTTGGAAAGGTTGCAAAGCTAGAATTTCCATTGCTGAATTTTAAGGGAATTCAGTTATTTGTATCTTATTTTAGGTAAATAGATCAAAAAGAATAAAAAGTTCACAAATTTGAGGTCCTTCTCATGTGTGCTGAGTGATATTTTTCTTTTACTAAAAATATACTTCGCTTCTTTGTTTTTTTAATCCCCACAGATGTAGCAAATTTTAAATTTTCTTTCCTCCCAATTCAGGAAATTACTGAGAATTGGAATTTAAGCAGCAGAAGAAGTGAAATGTCAAGGTTCTACGTGGGTGGGAAAGTGGTGGACAGTGTTGATTTTTTGCGGAAGAGACACTGGGCATGGCGTTTGGATTTGTGGCCTTTTGCTATTATGTATGGCGCCTGGCTGGCAGCTATAGTCCCTAGCTTGGATGCTGTGGATGCCTTTATAGTTCTGGGTTGCCTCGTAGCTCTACACATTCTCGTTTTCCTGTTCACTGTTTGGTCTGTGGACTTCAAATGCTTTGTTCACTACTCCAAGGTTCATTTTATAGTCCCCAAAATTACCCACTTCTAATATTTTCATTCTCTTACTGTTGTTCTAGCAGTTTTTTTTGTCATTGTTTGATTAAAAGAGTTTTTTTTTTTTTCCTCTTGTTTTTAAGAAAGCATCATTATTCGATTAAAAGTGTTTGAAAGTTCTTTTTCAGTTCTGTTTGCCCAATTTGAAGATCGATATAATTCAATAATTTAATTTATGTATTTTCTCATCTCTTTAATTCTTAAACCAGATCTTGTAATTAACCTTTTTGTAGTTTCTCTTTCAATATTTCCGTGCTCCTGGATTTATTAATCAAATTTTATGTTTTACGCATCTTTAAATATTAACATTGTTTGAAGATATAGTATTTTTAATAGTTTTACAAGCATTGTGATGCACTGAATCACGGTCAAATAGTGAACTGAGCATCATAATTTCCTATAAAGGAGCTATCTTGGCCTCTCAAAGCATGCCCCATTAATACATGTTGCTACCTGCAAACAATCTTACATGCTGCAGGAAATTTAATGACAAATAATTTAGGTCATTCCATTCTTAGAATGTGCTTCTGATATGTTCTGACTTCTTGGAGTGCTTCTTATATGAAAGCTGACACTTTAGAATATGCTTGTTGATTAGTAATAAAACAGTCTAATGTCTTAATGATTTGATGTTCTTTTTCTGATTGTGTTTGTGCGTGTATAACACGATTTACTTGTTAATCTTTGGCTGGAAACATATAGGAATCTGCTTCAAATTTATCATTTACTAAATTTGTTCTTATTTTTTTGGCAGGCTAATGATATTCACCATGCAGATACATGCAAAGTTACTCCAGCTAAATTCTCTGGCTCTAAGGAAATTGTGCCCCTTCACTTTTGGAAGGTTGGGTACTTATTAGCTCTCTCTCTCTCTCTCTCTGCATGCACGTGTGTGCTTACTTTACATGCTTAGTTCACACTGAATAATAGTTATGTTTTCCATATCTATTTATGTAGATGTGTCAATAGTTGAACAGAAGTTCGTCAATAGTCTACTGCAATTGTGTCATATAGGTTTCATATTTTTCCTATGTACACAGTTGTAAGCACATTTATTTGTATGTCTATGTAGAAAAGAGATGTTTGTTTATACCATATGTCATTGAGACCTGAGGGTACGGTTGCAACCTTGATGTCTATACTATCTAAAGTTTGATGTTTTTGAGAAGCAATAAAAAACACTCCATTGATTGAAGGTACTTGTTCATCTTGTACTAGTGGCCAAATAATGTAGAGGCAAACAATTGGAATACTAACGCGGCAAAAATACAGAAAATTGTGACCATCCAACCATTCATGGTTCTCATCTCCTGTTTGCATAGGCCCCGGAGCTTGGAGAACAATTTAAGCAATATTGGCTGAAATTCTATCAAGAAATAGACAAACAAATACACAAAATAGAGCCAACGGAAGATTCTGGCTTTACAAAGTTATATGTCAAATATCTACAGCTATAGAAATATACTTTCCTTTCATTCATGATAAATACATTGCTTATGTGTTCACCACGGTATCTAGAATTTCAATATATAATTACTGGATGTTTCCTTCATAAGTTTTGGGGTTACAACTTCCGCTAGAAGTTTTCCTCGAACTTTTCTCTTCATGAAAAGATAAATGAATTGAATTTCTATAAATATGTGGTATTTGCTGTCTGCATTATTAACTCAATTTAACTTATTTGCTTCCTCAGTTGGCAGGTTCATCAAATTCAGTAGACACCGAAGAGATTTATTTTGATTTCAGGAAGCAAAGGTTCATCTATTCAAAAGAGAAAAATACCTTTTGCAAACTACCTTATCCTTCAAAGGAAAAAATTGGGTATTATCTCAAAAATACTGGCTATGGCACTGAAGCAAAAGTTGTTGCTGCTACTGAGAATTGGGGAAGGAATGTGTAGGTTTCACCTCTATTTTTGTAGTCAATTTAAATGATGATGACTGTCATGTTGATTTGACGAAATTTTCATTTGTGAGAATGGAGATATTATATATCAATTCCAACAGTTTCCTCTAGCCTTCTTTGTGTGTGTGTGAGAGAGAGAGAGAGAGAGAGAGATTTCTCTTTCCCGGCTTTGGTTACCCTATTCCCTGCCTTACAACTGGAAATCTTCATTTTATACGGCTGCTTGTTTTTTTATAAATATGCACCAGCCAAGTTAGAAGTTAGACTTGTCTTTCCTCTCTTGCTTTGATTATATATATATTTTAGGAGACACATCTTCTTATATTCCAAGCTGCATAATCTTTATTTCAATTCTCTAAATAGAGTACACAATGTTGCAAATTATATGCTTTAGTTGACTGAAATTATTTGTGCAGTTCAGCAGTTAATATTGTTGCTGTCTTCTTGTACATGGCCCTTGACAACTTCAAATTTGTCTGTGGATGCTATGCACGATAAAATTATGTTGAAATTAGTTGTATTTGTGTATGTTCATCGTAACAACAATTTTTTATTTTATTTGGTATAATAATAAATAAAATCTATGTTCATTATAATTATTTAGCGTTATCTTTGTTTATTGTAATTATTTTGTTGAGGGCATATATGTTCTCCGTGTAGATTGATTTTGCTTGGTGGTAGAGTGTTCAATTGCAGTAGCTTTAGCTCTGCTCCTAATGTTGATCTTGATTATGTAGATTTGAATATCCTCAGCCGACATTCTCAAAATTAATGAAAGAGCAAATTATGGAACCATTTTTTGTATTTCAGGTTTGTTGTCATTCTGATTTGCTTGTTTCCAATTCAGATTATTTTTTTCTTTCTCAAATACGAGTTACACTGACACTTGTCTTTGTATTTATAATTCTATATCTATTTGTGCATTAAAACTTCAATTCTGACCACCACATTTAGGTCTTCTGTGTGGGGCTATGGTGCTTAGATGAGTACTGGTATTACAGTATCTTCACCCTATTCATGCTGTTCATGTTTGAGTCTACTATGGCAAAAAGCCGTTTGAAGACCCTATCTGAGCTTAGGCGTGTAAAAGTGGACAGCCAAACACTGATGGTGTATCGTTGTGGGAAGTATGTTATGCAAAAATGCGATTAAAATGTCGTCTCTCATTTTAATTTTTCATGTTTTTATTTTACGGAGGATTGCATTTTTGTGAATTGACTGTTTAAGTTGGAATTTAGGTGGGTGAAGATGTCAGGGACTGAGCTTCTTCCTGGGGATGTTGTCTCAATTGGCCGTTCTACTGATCAGAGTGGAGAAAACAAGTCTGTACCTGCTGATATGCTAATTTTAGCTGGGAGTGCTATTGTTAATGAAGCTATTCTAACTGGCGAGTCAACCCCTCAATGGAAGGTGGTATTTAATTCTCTTCTCATCTTTTCTTTCTTTTTTCTTTTGGGATAAGTTTCCATCATTATCCACATGAATTGGGAAGTTTGTATTCTTGGTCTTGTGATAAATCCCGTGTGTCTTATATATGGAAAAACTGATATGATCTTTTCTTGGTTTGATTGTGTTTTTTGTGATATTTATATTTGGAGCCATGGAACTAGATACCCGTATATGGACAAACTTAGAACATGCATTCACAGGGTTAATATGGGGCATTCTCAGAATTGAAATTCAGTGTTGATGTTGGTTTCAAATTGTGATTATTCTCTTGATCCCGCATAAAGAAGTAAAGTATAATGCATTCTTTCAGCAAATTAGCAAGTAGCTTTTTTCCCAGGTTTAAGATTTGGGTTAGATTTCTGTGCTGCTTATTTTCTGCATATAAGAGGAATAATGAAGACAAAATAGGCTTTGAAGCTGAAGGTTTCAAAATTATCTCTTAATTTTAAATGGATTTCGGCCAATTCAAGTGGCTTCCAAGAAAATGTCACCTCCCCTACCTCTTGCCCCCTAGTGCCACAAAATGATTCTCTATCTGCTCTGAGCCTTGGTGATAGGTTTTTGAGCACCATATCTCACCTCTATTGAAAATCCCAAACTGCCTGTGAATGCACTGTGTTTGCCATACTGTTTAAACATTCCTGTAAACTTATTTGTTGAAGAATGTGCAACTGCAACTGAGTCTAATCTGGAACAGCTTTGAAGATGGTCTTGCTTTTGAAACAATTCTTTGCTTTATTCTTATCTAAAATTCTCCTCTCAAAGAACAAGCTTTTTTCAGGTTTCAGTAATGGGTAGAGGAATTGAAGAGAATCTGTCACCTAGGCGAGACAAAGCAAATGTTCTTTTTGGTGGTACAAAGATATTGCAGCACACTCCAGATAAGGTGGTTCTTGTCCTCCATTACATTTCATATGGGTATTTAGAGACAAATTTTAACATTTTCGTTTTTCCTCGATACAGACATTTCATATGAAACCCCCTGACGGTGGCTGCGTAGCAGTTGTTTTACGAACTGGATTTGAAACGAGTCAAGGGAAACTGATGCGGACTATACTATTTTCTACCGAGAGAGTATTTTTTTTTATTTTTTTTGTTTAATTGTTTGTGAATGATTTTATGCTAATCTATAGTATGTCTCTCCATAATTTCTTTATGATGTTATGTTACATAGGTTACTGCTAACAGCTGGGAAAGTGGACTCTTTATTTTGTTCCTTGTAGTATTTGCTTTAATAGCTGCTGGATATGTTCTTAAGAAGGTAATTTGTGTATTTTATTAGTTTAAACTTTCATATTTGGTCATAATTTCATGTTGCTTATGGTAACAAAATGTGCTCTGATTTAGGGTCTAGAGGACCCAACTAGGAGTAAATACAAGCTATTTTTGAGTTGTTCGTTGATCATTACTTCTGTGATACCCCCTGAACTGCCAATGGAGCTATCAATAGCTGTTAATACATCATTGATTGCACTAGTACGTCGTGGGATATACTGTACGGAACCATTTCGAATTCCATTTGCTGGGAAGGTGAGCAGTGCAAAGTTTTTGGATGATCTTGTATGATAGTAGCTATTATATGCTTAATTTATTGCCACAGTTTGTAATGGTTTGGTTTTGTTTCATTCTATTATTTGTCATTTAACTGAATATGGAGTCTTTTTGTATGATATGGTTCATAATTCTGAATTATTTCGGGCTATCTTTTATCGTTTTGTTGCTTACTCCTTAGGGTGGAACTTTTGCCCCAATGCTTTGTCGTTCAATTTTTATATGGTTTATTTTGCTTAAAGTTAAGATCATGGCTTGGACTCCATGACCGATTATATCCGTACCCAAAGTTGCGAATGTTTTGTAGCATAAGAGTTGGAATCTGATAGACCCCCAATCCCATAGCTGCAGCCAAATCATCCACATTCCAGAAGGTTCACTAGTTAGTTAGTAGAAGGGGTAAAAATGTAATGGGTTGTAGTAAGGATTGCCTATAAATAGAAGGGAAAAGAACTGGAAAGATATGCAAAATATTGTGTAATTGGCTAAGCCAAGGGGGAGAGATCTAGGCCTCTCGAAAGCTTAGAATTGTTATGTTCATTACAATTCCAGTCTCATTTCAATACAATAATCATTACAAATCTGTGTTCTTCTTACATTCATAATTTACGGCTCTATACCAACACAAATATTACATAACTGAGGCATAATCTGATACTATTTCAGCAGACTTTTTAGCACTTTAGTTGCAGAGAAACCAGCCACAGCAAGGGATCCTATCAAATTGGTATCAGAGCACTCAATTCTGGGGCAGATGGAAACCAATTTCAGCAAGGAATTGAAGGAAAAATGGAGCTCGTTATTCAATCGATTTGATCAGATGACGATGCAACATATAGGAGAAGATCGAGCGACGGAATCTGGATTGGATTCACACGGCCGGCTAAACACATCACTATTCTATGGAGAAAACACAGACCAGTGGGTGTCGGAGGCGGAGAAGATTTTTTCCAGAAATAGATTGTCTGAAGCACAAAAAATAGAAGCTGCAACATCCTGTTTTGCCTGCGAAACGTGGAAATGGTTTCAGGAGGTAGATCAACTACGACCGGTGCGAACATGGGATGAATTGAAGGGATTGATGTTGGCTCGATTTTGCGTGAATAAGCTTTCTGGTGAAGAAGTGCCGACTGGAAGGCGTAGGAGTGCACTTAACTGGGAGACAATGATTACTGTACAGCGGTGTCAATTAGAGAAGATTACATCGCCATTGCCATCGCCATCGTCGGAGGGGAGATCGGAGCTTGCCGTAGAGGGTGTCTCTGTGATTGGGCTAAATCACGAGATGAAGAAAGGGGAAGCAAACCTTGTTAACGGGCTGGCAGACACGGCTGAAATTCATATGAACAAACAAGTGGACTTAGTTTTGGAGTTGGCCCAAAGAATGGAGAATAAACTTTCCATGACCCAGATTCATTTGACTGCACCGGGCCCATTAAGAGGTAAGCCCATATTAACACCAATCCAAGCCAATATTACTCTTCCCTTCCAATCACGTTACAGCCCCCCTAATCCCCCTACATCCCCAAATATCTTTACCAAAATCGGAGCATCTGCCGGAATCAGGCCTTCCATCAACGGAAAAGAACGGGTGTATCCATCTCCATCTCCATCGCCATCACCGTCGGGGAAGGAAGAGGAGGAACGTCAAATTGCAAAACTTCCATTGCAGTTGAAGGCTGGTGTTAGAGATGAATCAGAACAAGCCTGGGAAGGTAGGTTAACGCAGCTGGAGGTTGTGGGAATGATCCAGTGTGGGACTGAACACAAAATTAATTCAAATAGCCGGACTCGCAACTCCGAAATTTTGTGCTCACATGTGACTGGTTATGGAGTCTTAATAGACACTATAGTAGTGGGAGAGAACTCACTCGAGCACACTGTTGCTTGTGAAATTTTGCCTAAGTCGGATGAGGCGGCTGCAAATATGGAAAATAGGAAATTGATGATGGAAAAAATGGGACGAGCAGCGGCGGGAAAAGGTCCAGCAACGGCATCGCCTGAAACTATCTTCAATTCTGAAAATGTGCCGGAATCGGATGAAATTGGGGCGATTTCTGAAAGCCATAAACTGGACAGATTTGAAATTGTATCAACCCCATTACCGACGACTTCAGATGGATTGTTGGAGGGGAATTTTACCAATTGTGAAACTCCACCCAAGCTGGAGGAAGTTGGCGCATGTAATGGTGGCTCGAACCACCAAGAAAAACCAGGGAAATCTGAGCTTGCAGGCCGAAAACTCTTCAAACCCGGAATAAGTTACGAAGAGATGGAAACCACGATGAAGAAACAGGAAGGGACTGGGCTGATTAAGGCTGACTGCAATTTAAAAAAAAAACCTATGGGCTATGATTTGAAGTTAGGCCAAAGAGTAGAAGATCAAAACGAATCCTTGAAGCATGCCCAATGCCCAGATAAGAATACATTAGTGAGAATGACCCAAATGAAGCAGGCCTATTTAAACTTTGGCCCATTTAGATCTAAAAATAATATAGATAACCCAAGCCCAAAATTCCCCAATTTCCCTGCCCACACACGTAACCCAGCTCACCAGGCACCACATCAAACAAACCCAATCAACACCATCACTTCTAAAATTTCCCCCAAATTGGAGGAAGCAGGAGTAAATAAGCCACCGGACAGGAAGGAAAAGGAGGTCGCAGTCACTTCGTCAGAACCCACCATTAATTTTGAAATCCTACCAAAAATTGAAAGAACTGAAGTGAGTAAAGAAGATCAGACTCACAGGGAGGAATTAGGGAAGGCAGGGGCACGAAGTCGACGACTCAAAATGTCGATTTCTGAGGTACTCACAGATCGATTGCAGGCAAATTCTGAAGGGATGATGGAAGACGCTGTGATTAATGGGTTGAAAAAGGAGAAGAGGGAGGAAATGAAAGTATTGGGTTTAGTGGGACTGGACATTGACAGGAAGCTGACCCAACAAGTAACCCACAAAATTTCATTTAATCAAGTCCAAGACGTAATGGGCCTAAATATTGTGAAGTGGCCTATTACCAAGGTTACCCATTATGAAAAGCCAGCTACCTTATTCGTGAGAATAGAAGAGACAGGAGAAATAGTTTGGGAAATTGATGAAAATGGATCTGGATGGGAAGGCGGCAACAAAATTGGATGGATTTTTAATACCAACAATGATGTGGAGGTGGGCGATACGTTGGGATTGTTAATTAATTCGATAGTTGCAAAAGAAAATGGAGTCGCGGAGTTGACTAATGATAGGACTTCCCACCATTGCACCCCAAATTGCCAGTTTCATCGGTTGGAAAACTTGCCAAGGGGTGGTGCCACTGGTTATGGAATCTGTATTAGTAACATTTTAATGGTTCATCAACAGCTTTACATATCCAGAGCAGACGCACCAGCTGTAGCCATTAGATCTACTGTTGCAGCAGAGAAGAACCTATTCCAGCAGCTATACAGATCAACAACAACGTCCACAGTCCACCTTGAGGACAAGGTGGATTTTCGAGCGGCGGGTATTGATAGACCCCCAATCCCATAGCTGCAGCCAAATCATCCACATTCCAGAAGGTTCACTAGTTAGTTAGTAGAAGGGGTAAAAATGTAATGGGTTGTAGTAAGGATTGCCTATAAATAGAAGGGAAAAGAACTGGAAAGATATGCAAAATATTGTGTAATTGGCTAAGCCAAGGGGGAGAGATCTAGGCCTCTCGAAAGCTTAGAATTGTTATGTTCATTACAATTCCAGTCTCATTTCAATACAATAATCATTACAAATCTGTGTTCTTCTTACATTCATAATTTACGGCTCTATACCAACACAAATATTACATAACTGAGGCATAATCTGATACTATTTCAGCAGACTTTTTAGCACTTTAGTTGCAGAGAAACCAGCCACAGCAAGGGATCCTATCAGAATCTCAATGACCGGTTATATCCGTACAAAATTTTTCCTCTCTTCTTGAATTATTTTCATTCTATAAAACAATTACTGCAGTAATATGTGAACCAAACCAAAATATTAATTATGATACAGGGGATTGAGCCGCAGTAAGATGCTATGCTTTAACCGATAAGGTTTCTTTTATTTAACAAGTTGCAATTCGCAAGAATAGAATACTTACATTCTTTGCTTTTTTAATCTTTTTTTTTTTATTAGTGGTGTTGCTAATTCATGTAAGTGAGATTCTTAAGGGTCCATTAAAATGAAGATCAAACCAACCTTGATATGTAGGTGGACTAGATCCAGTGTTGGTTGTACACAAGGCTAATTCTTACAATCATGTAATTGTCTAACTTTCAATCTGTTGCATTCTGCGAGCGTAAAATGTTTCCAGCTGAATCTGAAATTTAATATATACACATTGAGTAGTGTTCTCTCAATATATGGAAAAGCAGGCATGAATTACATCGCTCATCTCATCTTCTGTTGAATAAATGCTTATTTGAAGTGTACTTCTAATGATGATTATTGGTTACTCAAAACATCAATTCTATTAAGCCATTGCCTAAACTACTTCTTTACATGATTTCATTATGATTATACTATTTACATATACATTTTAAATTAGTTGTTCCTGGAGCTTCTTTATCTTCTTTGGTAGCATTTAATAGGTTTTCCCCATAACTTGGAGCATACTTGATGTTCTTTCTGCTGTTTACAATGTTATTTCAAAGCTAATATAATCAATAACATAAAGAAGGAAATAAATATATTAATTTTGTAGTTTAAACATGCAATTTAATTTCATTTTACTGTCTTTTTCTACATTATCTGATATTTACCCTCCCACAGGTTGATATATGCTGTTTTGACAAGACTGGAACATTAACATCTGATGACATGGTATTGCAACTCTATGAGCTCCGATATATTAATTCTTGTGCAAGAATTTACCTTTTTATGGTGATGTTTTATGCTCTGATATTCAGGAATTTTCTGGAGTTGGCGGGTTGACAGATAATGAGGACCTAGAAACAGACATCTCTAAATTGCCTTGGCGTACCTTGGAAATTCTTGCTTCTTGTCATGCCCTGGTTTTTGTGGACAACAAGCTGGTATAAACTTTTATCATTGAACAAAAGTTAATGCTCAAGTGTTGTTGCATTGATTTCTTCTCACATTTTTCAGTGTCAGACCTCTTTCCTGGTTATCTTAAAGCTCCAGATAATCTGAAGTTAACCAAAATATCCTTTCAAGGAAGAGAAAATAACAACCTCTTTTTTCTGGTCGCTTGTTCTTCTACTGTGTATTGAATTCTGCCCGTCGCGTTTTTTCAGTGTCAGGCCTTCCTGGGTATCCTAAAGCTTCAGATAATCTGAAGTAATAATCAAAATTTTCTTCCAAGGAATAGAAAGTAACAACCACTTCATCTGATCACTTGTTCTTCTGGTGTATATTGGGGGCGGAAGGAAGTTGAAACAACAAACCTTCTTGTTCTACACTAGTGACTCCTAGTTTACTATTAACAAATTGTTTTAACGAGGAGCGAGTTGGACAGAAGAAATAAAAAATATCCCCACTTATTAATTTTATTTAGAATAACCTCCTTTTAGTTGAGATTCCCAAAGCACCTAATATTCCCCCTCATCTTCTTCCTCCAAGTCCAACCCAGCATCTCTGCTCCCCTTCCCCCACTTGCCCGCCTCTTCTGGCTAGCTGCATATAGTTATAGAGGCTGCACAGAAAGTTTCCTAAAAATGATTAAAAAATTATTTAATTGTTTTAAATCATTAAGAAGTTCTAACCAGAAGAATAGTGCCTGAAGTATTGCCAATACAAATAAAAGGCCGCCCAACACCTTTTAAAAAATCCAGGCAGCAGAAAATGAACCCTGGCTGCGCAACGTATCTCCAAACATCAGTATACAATGTGAGAAGAGACACAATTCTATATTAATGAGTAAATTTGAAGATAAATGAAAAACAATGGAGCCTCGTATTAATGCATATTGCGCCTTTCTCAAATTTCATCCAAAAACTTCTCGACGGGAATCAATTTGGAGGGCTAGTCCTTTGCTGCAGTGTACCCTTCCCCTCCCAGGCCTGTTCTCCCAGCCTCCTGTGACTTAGGAGTCGGTCAAAGAGATCCTTGGGTGATCATGTGTAACAGGGGGCTCGGGGGAAGGCAGCTGGGATATGGGGGTGGTAGATGGGGCTGGAAGATGGCTTTTGAAGATGAAGGCCATTTTTAATAAGGTGAAATTAGTCGTTTGATATATAATGGTTTTTAGATTTAAATATATAAGTAGATATTTTTTCCTCGATCCATACAAGAGGATTATTTTTAAAAATTTATCGTTATAGTTTACGACAATATTTCTTGTTGATTTAACCATGAATGATGAAAGGTGGTGATGGGAATCCTAGTAGATATGTTATATAATTCTTTCCAATAGAATTAGGATTTTATTTAATAGATTTTCGAGTAATTTATTAGTTGTTTACTTTTCATATTAAATGCTTATTTTAGGATACATATTTAAGGTTTTATTTAATAGATTTTCTAGTATTTTCCTACATAAATTAAACTTGTTTAAACCCTATAAAAAGAAGGCTTATGCATTGTAATAGTTAGACTAGATTATCTAGCATTTTAATAGTTGTTTACTTTAAAAATTGGATATTTATTTAGGAAACATAATCAGGATTTTATTTAATAGATTTCTAGTATTTTCCTACTTAAGTTGGACTAATTTATATAGGGGCTTGTGCATTGTAATAGTTAGACTTTTATATTAAATAAGTTAATAATTTTTCCTTCTAAATTCTCTTTGTTCTCTCTCTTCTTTCTTTCTCAATTTGGGCATGTGTGGTAGTGTGTCGGGGTTTTGGTAGAGATGTTATTTAGCCCCTGTTTGATCCCCATTTTTTGGGGTAAAATGTATTATGGAATAATGATTTTTTGGAGAATGTGTGGCTAAAAAGGAAAAGTTTTTGAAATACGTTTATAATTATTTTATGAGAGAATGTGTGATTGAAAATGAGTTTTGAAAAAATGTATACTTGAATAAATGGGGCTCAAACGGGGGCTTAGTTTATTTTCCAAATTAGATACTTATTTTTGAAAACGTAACAAGTATTATGTTTAATAGTTTTTCTAGTATTAGTTGTTTATTTTCCAAATTGGATAATTATTTTAGGAAAGATAATTAGGGTTTGGTTTAATAGATTTTTTAGTATTTTCCTACTTAAACTAGACTAGTTTAAACTCTATATAAATGGAGCTTATGCAGTGTAATAGTTAGACTTTGATATTGAATAAACCGATAATTTTTCCCTCTAAATTCTCTCTGTTCTCTCCCTGTTCTTCTCTTTCTTTCTCATTCTCGTTCTTGTCTGAATGTATTCTGCGTCAGGTAGATTACTAGATCAGAAGTAGTAGATCGAATATGAACGTGCCTTAGAGTTTAATATTCACTGGAAAAATTTAGTCAGTTCCCTCTTAAAATTATGGTGCCCCAAAATTTGATATAATCAACATGTTTTATTTATGCAATGGCATTAGTTGGAAGGCGAGAGTTGGATGTTCAGTTATATATATTTTTAGCAAATCAGTATGGACTATTCGTGTCTTATTACCAGTTTCTTGTTTCATTTAACGCTCCTTACCATATTTATTGAGCTTCCAGAGTAGAGAAAAACAGAAATTTTGAGGTGGTCCCTTTTTGTTTGTGGTACTCAAAACTCTCATATTTTACAATAACTGGATGTAGGTTGGTGATCCTCTTGAGAAGGCTGCATTGAAAGGAATCGACTGGAGCTACAAATCAGATGAAAAGTCCATGCCAAAGAAGTATGCTGCAACATTTTTTTTTTAATTTTGTTTGATCCATGTTTAAACTAGGTTGATTGAACTTTGTTTTACTTTTCATGTATCCCTAGAGACTGATCATATTTATTTATTTTTTGTTCACACATTAATATTGTTAAAAATAGTTTAAGTTGTAAGTTTCAAGGTTCTGACTTTTGGCTTTCATTGATTGGAAGTAGTTAAAATATGCACAATCGATGTAGAATGCTCTAATTTATAGCTTGCTGTTGATGCAAAAGTCAAAAGATACTGCAGAGTGGGGTGTTACATTAATTAATGTGTGGCATTATAATATTTTTTTCCATTTTTTTCCGGGGAGAAGGGGATGTCAGGAGAAATTAAGTTACACGCTGCATGAGCTTTAACACTGTGGAATCTGTACAGGGGAGTCAGTAATACCAATTAAGTTTGCTTAAAGGCCTAATGTGCTTTTTTGTTTCCAGTGTGTATGATCTGATCTTGAAAATTTACAAGTTTATATTTATCTAATTTATCTGTTGTCAGCTAATTGTCTCTGCGATCCTTGTGTTTCCAAATTTTCACTTGGTTTCAACCAATGCAGGGGAGGTGGCAGTGCTGTACAGATTGTGCAGCGACACCACTTTGCTTCTCACTTAAAAAGAATGGCAGTTGTCGTTCGTGTTCAGGAGCAATTTTTTGCTTTTGTGAAGGTTTGAACTCACACTTTTATTTCTCATTGCATTATAAATTTGGGATGATGCAGAAAACACAAATTTAACCTTGAGGTATCCATTTGTTTTAAATTTTTTGGCTTCTAAATACTAATTCCTTCAACAATGTATTCCTAATTGTTGATGTCATGTACTTTTTCCAAGATACAATTAGGTACTCTTGGTTTTGAATGATATCCTATTAATGATTTGATATGTGATTCCATATGATGAATTTTCACCAGGACAGTTAATTTTACTGGCTGTAATAATGCTACTGATCGCTCAATAGAACTTATATGAAACTTTAATTTAAATCACATTGAGAACTTTGCCCATGAGACAGTCTCACACTCTTAAAACAGAATAATGCCAAAGTAGTTTTGAAGGGCGAAAGCTATCAGAAACAGATGTCCTTCACTGGGTTGGAGGTCTTGACCTATTTAAAATATTATTACGCTAACTCAAGATAGCTTTATCTTACACTTATTAACAGTTAGCTACAGTATACTTCCTTCAATCTGCTCTATCAAGAAGTGTATCCATAGTTAAATGTAAAGGCTCCAATTGTTTTTAATTATGAACTCCAGTATACGTTTAGCCAACCTCTTCCTCCAAGTTTTTCAATATGCCCGTCCCAGTTTCCTAACAAGAGCTTCTGGCATTCTTTTTTGTATATGCCCTAACCATCTTGACTTGCTGTTATATGCCGCCATAACCACTACAGCAATATTTGGTTGACTGTATGGGATTAGAGGGGATAGGATTTACAGGGATAAGACCGGGGAGAATAGGATTATGGTGTATAATATTAATTTAGAATAAGGGTATTGTTCAGATATTAGTGTTTGGTGTTATACCGTAATAGAAGACCGTATAAGTAATCAAATAGAAAAAATATTATGACTATTTTTAGTTATAAGAAATTTTTGAACATACAAGTGATTATTTTTGCATATAAGTGAATTTTTTAACTTAGAAGTAAATTTACTAAAATTCACTTACAAGTTTTTACTAAAATTATTAACAAGTACAAAATTCACTTATAACTAAAAAAATTACATATAAGTAAACAATTTACTTATAGGTAAAAAATTACAAATAGCTCCTATCTGGGAGAGCTTTTATAATCCAAGAAAATTGTTTTGTTGACCGTTACTTTCCAGCAAGAGGGTCCCACATAGAGAGAGAAAGTCAAAGAAAGATGGCTGCCTAAACCAATTTTAATTGTTTTTCACACCTTTGGAAGATGAGGTAGCCGTATTTCTTTGACTTTCTATCTCTATGTGGGACCCTCTTGTTGGAAAGTAACGGTCAACAAATCAATTTTCTTGGATCATAAAAGCTTTTCCAGACGAGCTATTTGTAATTTTTTACCTATAAGTAAATTGTTTACTTATATGTAATTTTTTTAGTTATAAGTGAATTTTGTACTTGTTAATAATTTTTCTACGTAAGTGAATTTTTTTACTTATAAGTGATTTTGTATATTTATAAGTGAATTTTTGCCTAAGTGATTTTTTATCTATTAATTAAGTTTTTAATTATAATTGATTTTTTAGTTATTAGTAGTATTTTTTACTTGTACGCTATTTTTTATACATGTAAATGAATTTTTGTCTTGCAAGTGATTTTTTACTAATAGGTAGTATTTTTACTTGCAAGTAAATTTTATATTTTTACTTATAAATAAACTCACAATATTTCCCCAATTACTCATCACTCCATTTACAAGTAACAAATAATATGGTCTAAACCCACCTCTTAGGATGAGTTAATTTAATACAGGTGGATGTGGAGGAATAAACTAGCGGGATAAAAATAATCTGGGTATGGTCCACATCAAACACCGTTTTTTTTTTTTTTTTTCTTGTACGGTGTAATGTGATCTACAAAACGCACCTTACAAGTTCACATTTGTTTCTTGTTCCATCTTTTCTTCTTTACCTCTAGTTCTTCTTAGCATGCTCTTTTCAACAACACTTGGTTTATGTATATGTTAGCTTTTGATAGCCCAATATTTGGTCCCATAGTCTTGATGAAGTCGGACAGAATTTCGGACATCTGATACAAAATTTCAGAGTTTAATTTTACAAGTCCACCACAATCATTCACAGTGGAACCAATTTTGTATGCCTCCCAATTCAGCTTGTATGAAAATTTGTTGTATGCCTAGGTTGAACATGGAATCTGACTGCTTTTCTTACCAAACATTTACGAGTATATATTAGCATGCATATTGAATTGGTCATCATTAACTCTTGACTTAGATATATGTATATAATTGACATGTGTGCCTATATAGTTTATGTTTCTTTTTAAAGGTCTTACTCTAAGGTCAGTTTTGAACAAGTGCTATTATGGGTTCCTTTCGTGTGGTGGAATGATTTTTTATTTTTCACTATTGTTTCCTGAATAGGCTCCTGCGTGTACTTTATATTGGTCCCTGAAAATCATGCGACCAGTGATGACAGGAATAATATTTTTTATTTCTATTAAGTTCTATTTTTATTTTGTTTTCTTCTTTGATTTTACTGAAGTTCATGGATGTCTTATATATATATATTGAAATTTTAGGGTGCACCAGAAACTATTCAGGAAAGACTTGTTGATGTGCCAGCATTCTATGTGAAGACTTACAAGAAACACACACGTCAAGGTTCTCGTGTCCTAACTTTGGCCTACAAGTCTCTTCCAGAGATGACAGTAAGAATGTTCTGTTGGAACACTATCTTTACAATGTTCATCTCTTCTACCATGTCATAAATCGACACTGTTAATGTTAAACCTAACATACATGTAGATAACAGCAATTTGTCTCTAGAAACAGTTATGGGAACAACTCTATACTGCATCATTAGATGGACTGGTAAAGAGAAATATCCTTCGTGGTACTGGATTGTTCCTTTTGAATGTTATATGACCACAACTATGACCAGACCCTGTGTAGTCTCACTCATCCTGCTTGGGCGTGTTTGGTAGGAGGGAAGTTGGGTGGAAAGTGTAGTGGGAAGTTGGGTAGGAGGGAATATAGAATGGGGTGGAAAGAGAATCTCTTATTTAGTCGAGTAACTTGTAGCAAATTTTTAATCACATAATTGAAACTTCTTATTATAATCTAAGGGGAGGGACAATAGTTTTCCCAACAAGGGTACAATTGGACTTCTAACCATTCTTAAAGGTTACTGTAGTGTTTTGCAACAGTCGATTAAAATACTGTTGTATATTATCTGCTTTAACATCTTGTATACATCCGTGTAACCTTGTTCAGAAATCTTTGTGATTTAAAGTTATCAGTACAATGAGTTATGTTATTACAGATGTCTTTTGTTTGTATAATTTGCAAGTCCTGCTTTCTTTGTAATCGAGCATGGCCTCAATTGTATAACATTCTATGGATGACGTCCAGAGATCTACAATTTTTTTTATTTTTCACACTTGACAAATGTGGCTGCTTAATTATTCGTATATCCAGTATATTCTGCATATTCCTGTAAACATGTTCCTTGTCTATAACATTATATGTACAAAATTATTTCTTTATCTATTAACTGATATGTGATAGGGGCACAGGGATTGATTTCTTAGCTGTGTATCTTCATTTTTCCCTGTAATTGTTTCATTTATGCCTGTTTAAGGTGACACTAATTATGTCAACTGTTTGAAGGTTAGTGAAGCTAGAAGCTTAGAGAGAGAGGTGGTGGAAAGTGGTCTTACTTTTGCTGGTTTTGCGGTAAAAGATCTAACTCAAAGAATGCAATTTCTGGGGAATACCCAAAAGTTGGAGATATCATTAATATTATCTCGTCTTTCTTGTTATACTTTTGTTACTTTGTGATGCTCTTCATGCGTGGTTCAGGTATTCAATTGTCCTATCAGAGGTGATTCAGCAACTATTCTATCTGAATTGAAAGGATCATCACATGACTTGGTGAGTTTGATATTCTTTCAAGTAATTTTATTATGTGCTTCTATCATCCAAAGTATTCCTGGTATGTTTGCCTCAATTTCAATGGAAAAATAAGGAAATGCTGGAAAGGACAAAGAAACAAACAATGAGCACATTTTACAGTTGGAAGGATAAAAATAAGAGGATCTTCCAAGTAATCTACACGGTTTAAAATAAGGAGATGCTAAGAAAGAAAAAGAAAGACATAGAATGTGTCCCTCGTGTTTTTTGATTATATGTTCCAAATTTCGCCGAGGATCATTTTCGTAAAAATATGAGCATTTCCATTATTTGCTTGTGGGTTCATTTCGTTCTCTGGATGAATGCAGCAAGTGTATGATTTTGCCTTATTTTTTTCAAGGTCCTGATAACAGACAAAAATGAGAAGCAATTTGATAAAACTGAAACAACCACTGTCAATGTTGTAAAACCAGAAATAAATAGGCTTGGTCTTTTGTCACTTGAATCACTATTCCAAACCAAACAAACTTAAATGCAGTTTTAAGTGTTGTTGGAAATTCCAAGAATCCCGTGTACCCATTCTATCCGCTAGTAGTGAGGGTGTGCTTGTTTGGCCTGTTGAAGCATTGGTGAAGTGTGTGGTGGGGGTGGGATCAGAAAGTTATCCTAGCTGGACATTCGATGTACACATGACCTTTCCGTTTTTGCTCTGCCAATGCAATGCCAATCTGCCCAACTCCACACAATAATGGGGATACAAGTGTTACTAGAAATTATAAGATATAGTTAAATTTACTTGATGGTTCAGTTGACTCTCTGCTAAATGCGGGAAATTAGTTTTCAAAACTTCCAAGAGTACAATACAGACTTGCAGATTAATGTATGGAAAATCAGTCTGGTAATTAAAATTGCAAGCATTCATGCTTTTAATGCGATTATGCCAAATTTGGACTGCAAACTAAAAATAGGTTTAGCATCAGTCATTCAGAAAAACCAATATGAACTGTGGTAGTTGAGATATTTCCCATCCATGCTGACCTTGGTGGCCATTCAATATACTTACCTCAAAAGATGCTGAGAGTTGTGTCTATGTGCGAAGATCGGTATTCTCAATAGTCTTTCATGCTGCTGAATTCCATGTTTTTTAATCTGTATATCTAGCCTAAGAGTGTCCATAAGCGAGCTCGGGAGAGGCCGAACAATTACAACGCACTACACTAGGCATGGAATCGTCGTTCCTTTTATAGCTTAAATTAAATGCTATGTCAATTAGAGGAGAGTGGAGATTTATTAACCATCAGTAACAATTTTTACAATGCAAATAAGAAAATTTGGTGTCTAGGATCCTTCTGCAGTATTTGTTTGTTTGACTTTGCCCGTGATGTTCATCATTCATCAGATGGCTATATCCAGACGTAGATGATGTTAATATTTGTCAGGTCATGATTACTGGAGATCAAGCTTTGACAGCTTGCCATGTTGCTGGCCAAGTTAATATTATTTCAAAACCAGCACTGATTCTTGGCAGTGGAAAGAACAGTGAAGAATATCAGTGGCTGTCTCCTGACGAGACAGATATTTTCAAGTACAGGTAAGAGCCCTTTCTGATTTTAAGATGCTACCATGAGTGTTAAAGTTGCTTCGGTATTGTTTACCATGTTCTTCAGTCAATTGGCTCTATTCTTGCACACGTCTCCTTACAATTTGTTCTACCTCATTTTGCATCATCTGCGAGTCTTTTTTTGGCTTAGAGAAGTTTGCTTGATTGCTCATTCCTTCAACTGCCTTAAAACTGGGAAATCATCTTTTCTTCTTGGCTTCTTTCCCTTCAGCTGTTCCAAATATTAATTTTTGTTAACAGTGAAAATGAGGTTGAAGCTCTATCAGGGTCGTATGATCTTTGTATTGGAGGCGACTGCATTGAAATGTTGCAGCAAACTTCTGGTATTCTTAAAGTGATTCCATATGTAAAGGTTGCAACTCTCACTCTACTCACTTCACACACTTAGTACTGCATATTTTTTCATTCTCACAAAATTTATATAATCTCTCAGGTATTTGCTAGGGTGGCTCCTGAGCAAAAGGAACTCATCATGACCACTTTTAAATCGGTGGGAAGGGTTACACTAATGTGTGGTGATGGGACAAATGATGTTGGAGCTTTGAAGCAGGTATTACATGAATACAAGTCATAGTTTGACATGTTGGTTTCACAGTACAGTTTTCCTGCCTGAAAGTTTAGCTTATAATTTTTGTCCTGTAATTGCTGAAGCTTAGGTAAGTTCTGCATTCATTGTACAAATGGTAGAAAACAGTTGTTGAAACCTCCTGGTTTGCTGTAGTCAGCTTCGCGCTGTGCCTGATTAGCGAGTCTGCCGTCTCTGCGGCTCTCTCTTTTTCCGGCTTCTCTTCAAGCCTTCATATTAACCTAATAACGTGAACTGTTTGAAGATTACACAAGTAAAGGAGCTTATTACCGTAAAACCTCGATAAATAAGCCCTTGTTTGATTTTGATTTTTGGGGAAGTGATCTTGCGAGTAGTGATTTTTTGGTAGAATGTGATTAAAAAGTAGGGAATAATTATGGATCCACGTGCAAAATTAATTTATTGGGATAATGTATGGTTACAAATGAGTTTGAAAAAAATCAAAATCTAACAAGGGCTTAATATTTGATAAATTAATAATATCACTTAAATAATAAAGTATCCTGGTCCCAACTCGGGTCATTGTATTAAATTAATAATCTTGCTAAATGGATAAGAAAATAATCTTATTTAAAATCCTTTAGGGCCAATGAATATATAAAATAATAATTGAGTAAATAAATAAAATTATATTTAATATAATGAACTTTTTAATTGACAACTATTTTTTCAATTCATTTTTTTTTTAATTTTTTGGTAGAATATGCATTTAAAGTTCCTTGCTTTTTATTATAGAACTCAACCTCATTCTTAATTTTTTTTATTTTATTTTTTCTCATTTTGAAGAAAGTAATTATTTAAGTTCACGATGATTGAAATGTTTCTTTTTCAAAAACAGTTGGTAAGCATAGCTATCATTTAAATCATGATCATCCTTGGTAGGCATATTTGGAATAATCTTTTCAGTATTATGCTATTCCACGATCTTATTATTTTCACTACAATAATTCGAAAGGTGTTCGACATCCATCATATTTTTGTAGCATTAACCAAAAATCACACAATCTATTGATAAATTAATAAATTATTCATTTATCGATAATGAATAACCCCTCAAAAGTAATAATTTTTCTCCATTCCAATATTATTATTTTTTTATAGAGGTATTACGGTAGTATAATGTGTCTATAATCTCTTCTTGTTAATACATTACCAAGATAAACTCGGGCATTATTCTTACCAATTTGCTTGAGTACTCCCTCCTTCCAAAGATATGTTCCATTAGACTTTACTCTGGCCTATTAGACTTATTCCGGAGTAATTTTTTTTTAGCAATATATGGTCACCACTTACTGAATCTATTTTCACTCCATGCTTCTGATGAAATTCAGATTCCTTTGGGCATCTCCTTCTCAATAGTTAGGATGTCGTCTTCAAATAAATACTTATTCTTATCTGTAGCTTTTGTTTACTTAAATGCCCCAGTTAGAACAGTACATAATATTATTTATGTTTCCCAGGCACATATAGGTGTAGCTCTACTCAATGCAATCCCCCCTGCTCAGAAGGAGAAATCTTCCTCTGAAGCACCCTCTAAAAATGATACTGCAAAATCTGGTAAATCAAAGAAACTCAAATCCACAGTTGAAAATGGAGAGGGTCCTTCAAAGAGCAGAGCTGTTTCAAGGTCAGAATCTACTAGCAACCAAGCTGTTAACCGCCATCTGACTGCTGCAGAGATGCAACGGGAAAAGCTGAAGAAACTCATGAATGAGCTAAATGAAGAGGGGGGTGATGGTCGGTCAGCTCCCATTGTTAAGCTTGGGGATGCCTCAATGGCATCACCATTTACTGCAAAGCATGCCTCAGTTGCCCCTACAACGGATGTAATCCGTCAAGGTCGAAGTACCCTGGTCACTACCCTACAAATGTTCAAGATTCTCGGACTCAATTGCCTTGCAACTGCCTACGTCCTGAGTGTAATGAATTTGGACGGTGTGAAACTGGGTGACGTTCAAGCGACAATTAGTGGGGTTTTTACAGCTGCTTTCTTTCTGTTCATTTCACATGCTCGTCCTCTTCCTACCCTCTCAGCTGAACGGCCTCATCCCAATATCTTCTGCTCTTATGTCTTCCTCTCTCTCCTAGGACAGTTTGCAGTTCACCTTTTCTTCTTAATTTCTTCCGTGAAAGAAGCTGAGAAGTACATGCCAGATGAATGTATCGAACCAGACTCAGAGTTCCATCCCAACCTTGTGAATACAGTTTCGTACATGGTGGGCATGATGCTACAGGTAGCCACGTTTGCTGTGAACTTCATGGGCCATCCTTTCAACCAAAGCATCTCAGAAAACAAACCATTTTTGTATGCCCTTCTGGCTGCTGTTGGCTTTTTTACAGTTATAACCTCTGACTTATTCAGGGATTTGAATGATTGGCTGAAGTTAGTCCCTCTGCCAGGAGCATTGAGAGATAAACTGATGATCTGGGCTTGGTTCATGTTCCTTTGTTGCTACACGTGGGAAAGATTTTTGAGATGGGCCTTCCCCGGTAAGATGCCGGCTTGGAGGAGGCGGCAACAGCATGTTGCAGCAACCATAGAAAAGAAGAAGAGCCTATAAGCATGTTGAGAGGGGTAGTGTTATCAACAGGAGAACAGACAAGAATTGACAAACTTCTTTGCCAGAAAGGTAGTAGTTTCGTAGGTTAATGATGCTTCACTTTATGTTAGCTTTATTGTCCAAATTCCCTTTTAAATAAATGAAGTTTTAACTGAATTTCTCACAATTTTTGCAGTCACATAGAGCAATGGAGATACATTATACATTTGATTCATTACGGGTGAGAAACAATACATTTATGGATACGTGGACTTGTCTAATAGACAATTGGTGCCACATAACGTTTGCAAAATAGCTGTTACATTCAACTTATGTATTCGGGAGTATTTTCAGGCGACTCCCTGGAAAATGAAGCTCCATATGCTACTTGCTTTGATACTGAAGAACAGATTTTGATGGTTGGCCAACAGAAGTGAAATTCATGGAACCGAGAACTCTTTCTTTATTTGGTGTACCTAAACTAAAGACCTATTTTATCTTTTTATCTGATCCTGATGAAGTTTAAGATCCTGGAAACATTCCTTAAACAAATACCCCAATTGCATATTGCAGTTGTCATTTATCAGTGATACCTTGATTAACTTGCCAATTAGTGGATGTTGCTCTAGTTTGTTAATAGTCACAAATTGCTTCACATATCATATTGATGGCTTTTGAAAAGTTAAAAGTTGCTTTTGAAATTAAAAGGCTACTTTTAAACACGTTTGTGTAATTTTTGAAATTGTTGTCTGATTACAAGAGTTATCGAAGGAAATTGAACCAAGGTAACTTTCTTGTAACGCTTTTTCACAAAAAGCGCATGTCCTCTCAAATTGGCACTGAAGTTCACCAGTTGCCAAGGTCATAAAATGTTAAACCTGGTGCAGAGTTTGATATCCATGACAACATGAATGAAAAAAAAAAGACGACACGACACACATTTGTAATTCCCTAGGCAGTTTCAATCTAAGAAAATAAAAGCCAACTTATTCTGTCATTACCATTGAACAAGAGAGTTTGTAAACTGCATTTATAAAATATAATTTTAATGTAATATTATTTATAACTATTTACATAATTAAGTATGTCAAATACTATATAATCATCTGAAAAGAAATAGAAGCAAATTTCTTCATAATTCATATTCCAAATATTCTTTGGGATTTGCTGAAGAGAATAGAACTAAGATAATCGATTGTCATGCCAGATGCTGGAAGGTAAAATCCTAGCCAGAAAGACGCTCATTCAGAGAACCGTAAAGTTTAAGATGCATTCTTTGACTTAAATATTTTGGCACAGAAAACGTAGACCACCATGTTGACGAAGCTGAGTCCAGCCAAGAGCCAATAGAAGTAATCAAGATGACCCTTGTTCAAGTTATCCGGAATCCACCCAGGATTTCCCCCTCGGGTTGTTAAAGATGTGACTACTGTCAGAATAAACGAGCTCAAGTAATTTCCCAAGGAATTTGTTAGCAATGAAAAGGCACTACACAAACTGCGCATGGCGTCTGGTGATTGGTCATAGAAGAACTCGAGTTGCCCAATAAAAGTAAAAACTTCAGCCGCCCCCAACAAGAAATATTGAGGTATTTGCCAGAAAATACTCAATGGTACAGAAACATTTTCATCAACCAAACCAAGCTCTCTTGCAAGCTGCAGTCGCTTGATTTCAACAACAGCAGCAGCTGCCATGCACAAGACTGAAATGAAAAGGCCTATTCCCATCCGTTGCAATTCCGAGAATCCCCTTCCCTGCCCAGTAACCTTTCTAGCAATTGGTACAAGGACCTTATCGTACACTGGAACCCAGAAAATAACACTGATAACATCGAAAGAAGAAAGAGAGGCTGCAGGAATAGTAAAGGAACCAATCGAAGTGTCCATCACCATGCCTTGCTCTACAAACATGGTTGACATTTGAGCATAAACAGCAGAGAAAACTATTCCTGTAGCCCAAATGGGAAACATGCGTATCAGGATCTTCAATTCTTCAACCTGTGTTACAGTGCAAAGCTTCCAAGGATTAGAATAGTCCCCAGTTTTGCTTTCAGCCTCCGAGACTACAGCAGCTTTATCAAGGCACCTACAAAAGTAAAACACCGTAAGGAGATGGGAAACTTTTCTAACATAATTTTAACAGATTCACAATCTGAATTAGATAACTTGGAAAATGAAAACATAAAATTGACATCCTAGTAAAACTTAACATGATTAAAATGAAGGGCCAGCAAAGTTGGCATGCCAAACTTTGCCTAGGCTTAGGCCCCAAGTTTGATAGTGGATTACCTGAACCTCCAGCTTATGAAAATGAAAATTTTAATGTAAATTCAAAATCATTATGGAATTAAAGATCACTAAGAAACATAAACTAAGTTACCTTACAAAAAAGAAACATAAACTAAGCCACAGTTTGATGACCATTATTGAGAAAAAATGATGTTTTGAATGGTAATTTTTTGGGAAATGAGTGAGAGAATTAAAGAGTGCAGTTTTAACAGAGGCTAACAAGTTTTATTAGTATATAGCCTTCACCAGATAGCTGAATCTTCACAGAATGCCCTTCAATTCTCCACTGTTTTTGAATGGAGGAGATAGGAGCTTTTGATTTGCTAGAAATATGATTTATTTGGCCAATATAAAATGGATAACTACAAACAGAAGGGGTCTCATTTCAAATAGATATGTATAAACGTATTCATAGCATATGTTGCGTGTAAGAAATTTTCTCACACAATATTAACTAAGAGGACTTAGCCATGCCCAAGATAATTTGTTCCTTTTGCTTTCAGAAAGAAATAGCATTTCAAACTCAAAAGGCATATTCAACTAAAATTACCATTTACCGATTAGTTGTTTAATAATTTCCAGTTAGCAATCATGTATTAAGCAATACTTAAAAACTAAATGGGGAAAAAATACAGATATATGACCATGACACAGGAAGAAGATATGTATACCAATCAGTTAGAGAACGCCATTCAAATTAAAGTGTTTAAATAATGTAAAATTGGCCTTTTCCAGAATAATAAAAATTCCCCCCCACACCACCACTAAGATATACATGCATCTGGGAGCCAAGCTAGAGGATGTGATGCAATATATTTCCTGCCCTTCAATTCCACCATTTTCCAATTATTGCCCGTACAATTACTCTTAAATGAATGAACAAAAAATATAATTTTTCCCACCGGAAAAAGTACAGGTATAAAGGGGAAGAATCTATGGGAAATAAAGAAAGGTTAAAAGGTTCAAGAAGAAATTAGATGTAATGTAAGAACCTTACTTTAGTTCATCAGTGTGCAGCAATTTTCTACTTCCTTCAATAGCAGAGCTTTTATCTGGCGTCTCATACAGGAGACTACTCTCAGTAGGGACAGTCAAATTCCATTTGTGGCACGATGCAACCAAAACCTGGCACATTCTGGTAATAGGGCTTCCTCCTGGCTTCTGAAATCTGTAGAGAGAGGTGCCTGAAAAGAAACTCAATATGGCAATGGCCATAAACACTGCAGGAATGCCAAATCCAAGGCCCCATCCTGCATTATCTTGAATCCACACGATTAAACTACTTGATAGCAAAGCACCAATGTTGATGGAAAAATAAAACCAATTGAAAAATGAACCCTTCTTAACCTTCTCTTCAGGATCAGTATCATCAAACTGATCAGCCCCAAAAGATGAAACACAAGGTTTGATCCCTCCTGTTCCAAGTGCTATTAGATATAGCCCAAAGAAAAATACTGCATACTGAGCCGGAGTTGCTGAAGGGCAAACGGAATCCAGACATTCAGCAGGCTTAAAAGCAGGAACAGATGCAGACAGAGTCAATGCGCACATTCCCTTCACAGACAAATTAATATCAAGGATCAAAAGAAGGTAAGAGATTGTGAACCAAAGGAAACAATAAATCAACAAGAAAAATATAATAGGAAAAAGACTCATGTACTCCTGGTGCATGTAGAATAACCTATGTTACATATTATAGTTCAAACTTGGATATCCACATTTGCATTCAGAATGTTATTGATTTTAGCCCCTTCTTTTGGGTAAAATATAGATCTTTATAGCCCAAAATCATAAGCATCAAGATTAACATTGTTTTGAGATGCAAAGCTCATAGTAGAAGGAGCATCAATGTCCTTATAGAGTTATTTCATCATTTTCTTCACTTCGTTTATCATGTCAAATTATCCTGCGTCCATTCTTTGTGTCCTCTTAATGTTTCATCGTGACTTCAACCAAGCTTTTACAGTACATTGCCGTCTCTTTTTCACATTATTCTTTCTAATTGATAAGGTACATTATTTTCAAATTACATTTTTTTCTCTCTTATTTTCAACCATACATTTTTCAATAAAATAATATTACACGCAAATCCCAAATTTTTCCTTATTTTTTAACCACACATTATTATCCATCACTATACTATTCCAAAATGCATGTTGGGCAAAAAATAAGGCTCAAGCAGGCTCATAATTCTGCAACGTCCCAAAAAATCATGTCTTCAAATACCATGTTCTAATAGGTTAAGAGTAACTAGTGCTGTAAGGAGAGAGATTGAACTTTGAATGAAGGAAATAAAGATTTAAGTTTTTATACCAGAGATAAGATGTTCTCCAATAAAGCTAAGAGAATGTGCTAAGATGTCTTTTGAAGCATACTCTCTTTGAAGTACCATTCGCTATGCAGACTGTTTTCCTACTCAAATAATTGTGATAAAGGTGCATAAAGAGAAGGAAGTGGACATGATCACGTGGATTTTTTCTATTTATACAAAAATAACATGGGTGAATATCTATTTCTCTCCCTAATTTTGGAGGTAGGGACCAAAAAAGTGTTGAACATGAGTCTTTAAGCAGTCAACCGCCATTTAAGCACAAATAATCAGATCGTGCAACCATATACTGCCAGTGATATTTTCATATAGATAGTAATTGGAAAGATGAAAAAACAAAGAGGAAGTAGTACAATAAAGTATATAGTGGAGAAGACAGCAATTGTCCAATATTTTCCCCAGTAAGCATCTGCCAAGACGGCCCCAATAAGGGGAGTTAGGTAGCAAGTGCCTTGCCACGTGGTGACATTTCTAGCAGCAGAAACATTTCCTTCGTGTAAGTTTTTGGTAAGATAGCTAACAAGATTAGTAGCAATCCCGTAGTAGGCCAAGCGTTCACAACATTCGGTCCCTGTCAATTCAAGAGATTAGCAATAGAATGTGCACATATGCCTAAAAGGAAAAAGGAAAAAGGAAAAATTATAGGGTAGATACCAAGAATAAAAGGGCATGCTCTCCAATTTCCAGTGTTTCTTTTTAGAATAGGGTTCCCCTTAAGGTCAACAGAACCATCTCCAGTGTAGAGTTCGTTTCTTTCATTCTAAAAGAATACAGAACATGTGAGAAAGCAGAGAAACCTAACGAGAACCTAAAATATAAGAAATGAGAAATAGCCAAAGACAACTACCATTAAAGTAACAATATGCAAAATTCATAATGTTAAGAGTTTCTCTGTGTTAGTGTGTGTCTGCATCCAAGAGCATTTACATAGGGAAATGACTTTACGCTACGCTAACTAATCTTTTGATCAATAGTGTTTCAGTGCAAAAATTCCTTATGGGGGTGAACCACACAAGAGTACGGACTTATGTGACGTGATTTGATAGACATTAGAAAAAAATTCTATGAGCTAGTGTGGCTCTCTAAGGACTTGCTTCAGCTTGAAAAAGTCAGGAGTATTGCATAAGACCACAGAGCCTAAAAGATAAACGACATAAACATCCTCCAATATTCAATCCAAGACTCCATTGAGGTAGGAACATGCGTTGTTGTCCAAGAATCAGAATATACAATAGTAGTACTCCCCTCAGTGTAATTTTTGTCTAGAAGAAATAACTGTAAAAGAATGTAATCAAGCTCTTGTACCATAATTGCAATTGATTCAAACTCCTCCATGAGAAAAAGCATATGCCTAGGTATTAGGTACTTAGGTTCGATTATTAATAAGGAAAGATGAATTAAAATAGATATAATACATATGATTAAAACGGGTTATATGAAATGGAAAGCGTCACTTGAATTCCGTGTCATAAGAATATCCCTACAAAGTTAAACTGACAGTTCTACACAGTAGTCATTAGACTTACTATGCTTTTTTACTGAACATTGGAATGTTAAATGAGAAATTTTCCATCAGATGAACGATGCAGAAAGAGGATACAAAGATAATTATGTTGTCAAACTCAAATGGACAAGATAAGAAATAAAAATATATGCCAATAACTAGAGGTAGTGCCAATTGAGAATAAGATAGGGGAGAACGATCTACATGATTGGGTCATATTTTGAGTTAACCTAAGGAGGATATTTTTAATAAGAGTGAGGTGATCTTAATATTATAAGTGGGTAGGTAAATGCTAATGATCTAGCTGCATTGTTCAGGTAGAGGTTCCCTGGTAAGTGGGGGAAAAAATTAAGTGAAAGCCCTATCTCCATAAGACAAAATGAGAATTTCCCAGAAAAACAACCATCTGCTATAGCATTCTCACAAAGTTTATAAACATAACTGATGATTGGTGAATGAATCTTTCAGTGGAAGTCTAAACTCAATAATCTGATGTAAAGCATGACTTTTGGCATGACATGCTACTTGCTAGCCAAATGCACAGAGTGCAAATCCAAGTTTCATTAGATTGAGTTAACTGAACATTTTGAAGAAACAACCTCAAATACAACTAATCTAGCAGAAGTGAAAAGTACAAAATCTAACCTAATTCATCCATGAGCTGTAGGCTTACTATAAAAAAGCTTCTTATTGCACTACTGCTCTGGAAAGCGCAAAAGTGATTTGGAAGAAATGAAAAAAACCAGAAGAAACGGAGAGACAAAATAGAAGGATGAGTATTGTTGGACATCAATCATTTATCTTTATCTCTAGTTCATATGCAAAAGAATGTCAGATGAGAAGCTGCAGATTTTAGACTATTTGGTCATAACTAAACTTAGTGCTTGTTTGGGATAGATTAAAAAGTTGAGGTCAGATTCATTTCATGGGACCCACATTTTTTATTAACTTTTCAACCACATCTTTCATCAACTTTAATCAAAATATATGCTAAAATTTTTATCAGAATCTTTGTCAATCAACCCCTTATAAATTTATCAGCAATGGTTGTCGAAAACCATCCAGCGGCAACACTTCGACAACCATTGCATCACAATAATGATTCAATTCCATGCAATTACTTCAAAATTTTCCTAGCTACAAAAACTCCAGTATAGTCTTCTCAGAAAAAGACTCTCACAAGCTTTCATTTTCCAAAATCTTTAACCAACTAATCAAATGGCTCATATTTTCGGACACCGAATTTGTGCTTCCAGTGCGCTTGCACAGGTAGGCCATTGCAAAGATCTTGATTTACAGGCAGATGTAAACTGTGTATTAAAATGGATTGACTTCAATAAGGTTCTGTTTGACAACCATTATTTAAAAGCTCTTTTTTCTAAATAATCGGTTTTAACCACACATTAATTCAATAAAATATGATGCACACGTAAATCTAAAACATTGTCCTAAAAATCACTATTCAAAACATTGTTTTTTAATAATAATGGCCATCAAACAGGGGCTGAACGGCAGGCTTTAATGACTATAAATATCAAATTAATGCTGTTCTCTTCATATTTTGTCATATCTGAAAACAACTCATTTAGATTAAAAAAAAGGAGTTATCATGAATTCATGATCCTTTAATCTACACTTCTTTCAACATCCACACTACTTGTCCAATCTTCTTAGCAAATTGTTAACATTTGAATGCCCAGAAAATGTAGGACGTGAATGTTTGCATCATTCAGAATTTCTTCAACATACATATCAAATATTTCTATTCGTCAACACTCGATAACAATGAATTAAATGACCCAACCTGTGTTATTAAAATATCAATTCAATTTTCCTTCCTTCACCCAATCAACTTCATAAAACAGAGGCTCCAAACAGAACTTGTCACAGTTTAAACGTATAAATAATTTTAAATTCTCAACAAATTCCGTTTCCTTCTTTTTAAGGTTTATTTTATTTGTTGTGGTTAAGATTAAGATTGAAGGTCTTTTAATCCAACAAATTAGATAAACATAATACAGCAACCAAAACGCAAATAGAAAATTTAGATTGACAGTAAGAAATATTAAGTCGTAATGAATATTTTCAACGAAAAAAAAAAAACAAGAAAATAATTTTATCCGTCAACAATATCAATATGCGATGAAAGGATGAAAAAAGACCTCTACAAATCCTTGTTCCAAGAGCAATCTCTCTTCTTCGTGAGTACCCATACAGCTGCAAGCTATCTCTCTTTAATTTTGCGAAATGTGGCGTAACGTAATTGGAATGTTTCAGATCCACAAAACAAAAGATTCAAAGAAAATGGGGTCGAAGTCGAGTTGGAGTTACTTCTCTATGAAGTATTTATTAAAACATTCAAAAATACTCTTTCCGTCCCCCAATTATATATTGGCTTGTTTTGCAGGGATTAAAAAAACTTATTTGAGGTCATTGAAAAATTAATTTTTGCTAAGATTTTTTCTAATTTATTCATATTTGATTTTCAGTATGTAAAACTAAATTATTGTTGAAATTAATAAAAAATTTGAAGAAGAAGAAGCAGAAGTGAGAGTTGTTATATATTTTCAAGAAGTAGAAAATGTGTGTATTCAGATGATTTCAAGAAGTTGACATATTAATTGGGGAAAATTTAATAATGGTATATTGGTAAATGAACAAAATAAAATATTCTATATTAGGAAACATACTTATATATTTGGGACAAGAGAAAAAGGAAATTAAGTCTATGTAATTGAGTCGGAGGGAGTAGTTTCTATTTCAATGTTTGAGCCCCAAAAAGTGTAGAATGATTTTGGAAAGGGAGAATTTTTTATTAGAAAATAAAGAAAAATTTAAAATGTACGTTTAATATTATTTTACTGAAGAATGTGAAGAATCGAGGCACATCAAAAATTCATTTTCAACTCTACACTCCCTAATAAAATAATATTACACGTAAATCAAAATTATTTTCATCATTTTTAATCACACATTTTTAAAAACTCACTGTTTGAAAATACATTTTTCCGCAAAATATGGTTCAAACAAGGGCATCATATTTTACTAATAACTTTTCCAAATTATTATTTAGGTGTATGTCCTTGTCTCAAAGAATGGTAATAATCTCTCTCCTCTCCGTGGAGAAATAGTTTTATTACTTTAGCGTTTATTAATTATACGTATAAAAAAATTAATTTTTTTAAAACTTCTTAACATGATTCTCACCCATTATTTCGATCCATTCCATTAGACGTGGCCAATGATATCATGATTCTCATGTCAACATTGTTGACTTTGTTTACCCGTAAGTCTGTGACCAATCTTGTTATCGAGGTTCACTGAACTTTACCTCATGTTTTTTAATTGTTATTAAACATTAAAATATTTCTTTATGGTCGCCAAGCTTTCCCTCATGATTCTCCATATTTTATACGAGAGCATAAATTTCACACCACAATTATTTTCCATTTAAGAGACTTGAGATAATTTTCCACAACTATTTTCTATTGATTGAATTTTATTGAACATGGGATATAAGGAAGCCAACAATTCATTCTACTATACCATACTCAAAAGTTAAAAGAATGAGATGATAATCAATTCTCAACAATATGTATAAATTTATTCATGGGCGAACTTTTTAGTGTTTCGTATCTATGAAGTTGTCAATATAGTGCTTGACCACTGCCTCCATATAAGCTTTAGAGTTTAGACTAGAGCTTGTCCGCCTCCACACTTGCTTTCAGATTAACTGTTAGAGTTCGGTTGTGACCCGAATTTCTATTGGAAGTTATATTGGGAGTTGATAACATGCTTTGAAAAAGTCTTGAAGAAGTTAAAGACGTATTTGACAGTTTTTATCTCCTATTTCAGTCTAACATATTGTAACTCCTTACTTTTGAAATAATGAATTATCCGCCTCTGAACATGGGTTTTTCCATCTTTGGTTTCACGTAAATCTTGTATTCTTGTGATTGTTATTTTCATATTGCTTATATCTCGTCTTTAATATTCATAACAATTGACTTAGTTTCTAACATTAAATTTCTCCTTGTCATTCGTCTCAACTTTGGCCTTCAAATCAAAAAATTTTGTCTTCAATGCATTAGCCTCAACCTTAAGCTTCCCCTTGACTTTGTTGGCCTCCTTCAAAACTTTGCTAGTAATACTCTGAAGGGTGTGTTATGGTTGTCAAGCTGATTCGTCATGGAATTGACTTGACTCTTCGACTCCTCTAACCGAGCCTTCATCCTATTATATTCAGCCTCAGCTCAGCAAGCAATCTCCTTTAAGTAGATTTTGAGAATTAGAAACTTTAATTCTATAATATCGAGAACCAGAAAATTACAAATAGACAATAAAATGCAAGATTTATATATATTCAACTCAATTTGAGATTAGTTCTAGTCCCCAACATAGTAATTCACTATGATGAAAAGAAATTTGAGATTAGTTCTATATTCGTTGTGGGCATAACTTGGATCGTCAATCATCTTCTTTAACCTTTCATTTTTGTATCACTTGAATTTCCATTAACATATTCAATTTTATTTTAATGTTATCGATGATATGTCAACAACAAATGACTACAATCGAACAGAAAAACAGAACGACAATGAGAAAATAATCATCAATCCACAACCCCCACTTACTCCCAATGAGTTTCGCCACCTCACTGCCACCCATCTTTTCGTTGTACTGATAATATTCTTCGCTCTTTTAATTCACCATTCTTCTACAAACATGATTGCACAAGAAATAGAACACCTATATGTCCTTGGCTTTGACAATAGCAAGACTATTTTTAGAAGATCAATGCTATAAAACTTGTAAGCTTGAGTGAGTTAAATGCTATGGAAAAATAGTGGATTGAGGAGATGAGATTGTCCTTTTAACTGCTTTGGTAACCGTTACTTGAAATAGCACTATGTCCGAATTCTGAGCGTTCTGTAAGCTTGGCCGATAATAACGCTCTTTCCGCGCGAAACACATAGGGATAGAGAATATCTATACCAATTGAATATTGCCAAGTGTAAATCTTGTTGTTGACATCTTTGTGTACGAGTATTAGAGTTCAAAGTGTTAGGCGGAAAATTGTGTTTTTTTTTTCAAAACCATCTAATCACGTGTCGCCACATGGCACAATGTCAAAAATGATGTAAAAAAAGATGTACATGTAACATCATTCATACCGATTTCCCTTTCATGCCTAGCAACATTTCTACCGACCATGTAATGCTACATGCCTAAAAAGTAAAAAGGCACTTGAAGCACTGTAACGTGTCCTAAAATTGTGTCACCTGTGTTCCCATTACTTGATAATTAGTCATGGCTAAAATTATTACACTTCAAATAAATTAAGGCTAGTATCTCCACGTAGCTTCAACCACCGCACTATACACGAATACAATTCCTCAAATTTCAACCTTTCACATTTACACCATGGCCCTATAAATCTTCGTATAACTCGAATGTCTCAAGTAACTAGTAAAGAAAGCAGTCCATCTCAAGTTTCTAGCAAAAAATATGGCATCCCAGCTGAAGGTTACAGTTCCTTTTGTTAGCTTCTTCCTTGTGTATTTGGTGGGGTGGGCACATGCGGCCGGAGAATGTGGTCGCACGCCGATAAATTCAGCGGCCACCAGCCTGAGCCCGTGCCTTGGTGCAGCTTCTAATGTTAGGGCAAAAGTGACTCCGGCATGTTGCACCAAAGTTTATGCATTGATAAAGAGTGCTCCGAGGTGCCTTTGCGCTGTCCTCCTATCGCCTCTTGCGAAAAAAGCCGGTATTAAACCCGCAATAGCCATCACTATTCCAAAGAGATGCAACATCAGGAATCGACCTGCTGGAAAGAAATGTGGTCGTAAGTATCTAATCATATTTAGTCTAACATGTTAAATATCTACTCAAATGTGTATTAATGAAATCATTTCGGCTATATTTAGTGATGAATAATTGTGGTAATAACTACTTGTACTTTATGCATTGCAGGTTATACCGTCCCATGAATTTGAGGCTCAAATGGACTTGGGAGATGATACTTAATAACGGGTTTCCATGTAGGTGGGTCAAACGCTGTTTTTTGACCCCCAAATTAAATAAAATATATTTCCATGTTTTGCATTGTAACCATGTTTTATGTATGTATTTGATAATATTGAAATAAATATGTTGTGTTTTTTTTCCAATGATGATGCGAAAATTGTGTAATCACTACCACAAAAGGCATGCAATACAAGCCGTAAAAGGTACCTCACTTTTTACGGTATGCTAAAATGCATGCCGTAAGATTTTTTAACGGCTTGCAGCTGCATGCCGTAAAAAATAAATTTTACGGCGTTCAACTGCACGCCGTAAAAAGTATCTCACTTTTTACGGCATGTTAAAATGCATGCCGTAAATAGTGCAATTTACGGCATGCTGTAAACAAGCCGTAAAATGTTTTGGAATTTACGGCATGCCTATGCATGTCGTAAATATCAATTTAATTTTTTTAAAATTATTTATTTATTTGGTTACCGACCAACCTATAATAATAATAATGAAACAAATTTAATCCATAAATAATTAAGATTTCCATTGTTTCGATAAATAAAAATATTGAATACGGTTCAATACAGTATTAATACAATTCACGTCAGAACTTTTCTTTTTCTTATTAAACATTATAAATATGCTATTCCTAATTCTCCAATTTATCAATCCCAAAGCTTCAAAGTCGTTTGTGTTCATGTTAACATATAACAATGCCGCGAAGAAGTTTTTGTTGATATTTTCAGGTAAGTGATCATTAGTGTAACAAGTAAAAGTTAAACTAACAACTAGTATAAGAAAAATGAATAATGTTACTCATTCGGGGTGGTCTAGTTGGTGGAGCATGTAAACGCGGAGACCAAAGATTAAGAGTTCGAATCCCTTGCCAACATTTTTTCGGTCGAGCCCGTCTCATCGGGTTTGCCTGGTGTAGTTTACCTCTCCAGTGTGATTTACGGGTTACTGCACATAGAGCAGAGTTTACCTAATGCGCACTCACAGTGGTCAGTGGTTGGGCCTCCGTCCCTTCGGGGTGGTCGGGGTTCAACTGGCGGATAGCGGCTGCGGGTTCCTATGTTTAAAAAAAAATGAATAATGTTACTTAGCCCCACTAGGAATTCTAGTCCGTGTGATTTTAGGCGATAGACTAAAAGAAATGTAGATTAAATTACTCATTTAATTGTCACATTAGCGCTACATAGACGAGTTATAATCTCAGTGGAACTAAATAACATTACTCAAGAAAATATTTCAACGATCATTTTAATATTTTTAAAACGACAGTTACTGAAATTAACACCATTTATGATTTATTTAAGTTGCAACGCCTTTCAATGAAAGGGACATTATGATGAATTTATAATACTCAAAATATAATAAGCATTTCAAACTTTTATTCATAAACAACCTTCTAAATAAAAAACAACTAATTAAATAATAATAATAATAACCAGAGAGAGGTTAAAAATTCATAGAAATCACTATTTTCATAAATTTTCACTATCTACCACCTTTACATTAAAAAAAATAAAAAAAATAAAAATTGATCACTGTCCAATATATGAAAATCCAATTTTTAAACAATCATGCTACACGTACAATGATTGTAAACAGAGTTTGATGACAATTATGGTTTGACATCATTACATTCATTCATTTCAAAAACAATAAAAAATTATTTTTTAAATCAACCATCCAAATTTTGTCTCATTAAACATTGTCAATCATCATTGTACAAGTAGATTAATTCGCTTTTATATCTTCTAGACTCACAAGTTTTTCGAACAAGACTAGATTAATTAAAAAATTCACAAAGTAAAAATCTCGATAACGCTTCAAAGTTAGAAAATTGCAGTAAAAACAAAATCAGACGTATTTTATAACGAATTACAGCTTAAAAATAGGAGAATATGATTGTAAAACTCCGTACAGGAAAATCTTAAATTTTTTTTTTCATTTTTTTTATTTTTATTTTTTTGTCTCCACGAAGACAATTCAGAGGCAAATCTAACCTAATTCACAGAAGTATTCTTTACCAACCTATTGGCAAAAATTGTTTAATGGGCCGAGCAATGCTAATTTCAGGAGAAAATTATTTAGAAACTTACTTTTAAAGTTTCATTTTCAAAAAAATAGGTGGATAAATTTTTATTTCACAAATCAGGTGGTAATTAAGTTTTAATAATTAGATAATAATAATAATATAAAATTAAATTAATATATCCACTCCCTACCCCCAACCCCCCAAACCGAAATTTCCATCAAACCTCTCCCTCCCTCCCTCCCTCCCTCCCTCCCCACCGGTAATGATGGACACTACGGGGAGAGGACCGGCGCAGCCGCAAGAGAGCGACGTCAACTGCGAGACCAACGTGGTGGTGTTGTTGGTATTGTGGTGGTGGTGGTGGTGGTGGTGGTGGCGGCGGCGACGATGGCGGTATAAGGTTTTGCATTTAACTACTCCAATATTCGTAATGTTCACCTTCAAAAATTGGTACTGTACTTGGTGAATATGTGAACAAGGAGGCTACTGAATTTGTTGCCATAGCTTTTCTGTTTTTGTTGAAAGAAATTAAAACCTGTTGCTTAAAATAATGGACTGTAATTTAGAAATTCAGTAGTTTAATTCATCTCTTGTGGTTGTGAATAAAGTTTAATTGTTGCCGAAATTCTAAACAATTTCAGGTGCACAATTTCAACAGGCTTTAGTTTGCTACAAAGATTAAATTTGCTGCTGCTTTTCCCAGCTACATTTGAAAATGCTAATCCCAATTAATATGTATACTTTATAAAGTGGTAAGAATATTTCGTGACAAATGTTGCAGTCAGTCTGGAAATCAACTTAAATTCTTACATAACCCATGCATCAGTTACTATATCCTGATACAAGATGGTTAAGTTCTGTAAGTGACACTTTTCATCAAATTTTGTGTTCATTGTGATCGATTGTGAGCAATTTTGTGTTAATTATGTCGATTGTGACCAATTTTGTGTTAATTGTGATCGATTGTGACTTGATCATATACGATCACAATTAAGATTCAATTAGTCACAAACAGTCACGCTGAACACAAATTTGGTCACATTTAGTCACATTGAATACAAATTTGGTTACAATTAGTCATAGACAGTCACACTGCAAGAATTTTTTTTTTTCGGTAATTTTTTAGGAGGTGGATGCAGGGATGGCGTGGTGGTAGGTGGATCCATGGGATGGGTGTGATTTCTAATTTTTAATTTTCTGAAAATTTTTAAATCGTCGGAATAGCGGTCGGGGCAGTCGCCAGAATAGATAGCCGCCTCCGATGGAGAGAAGTGGTAGGGAGAGGATAGAGAGTAGAGAGAAATAGAATGATTTGGATTTGAAATTTTATAAATTTGGGTAATTGTATTATATTATAATTAAAAATATTTAATAAATTGATTTAACACCTGATTTTTGGAGTTTGTTATTTTTGAAATATAATTCTTATATATAAGATTTATGTATTGTTCCCTTATTCCAGTGGTAGTCGAGATCAAGTTATAGGCATACTTTTTCCGAGCCCAATTACAAGTAATTGAACTGTCCTGTTATTTATCAAGGTTTTTTTGAGCCTTCAAATGTGGGCGCCCCAGTCAGTAGAGCCCAAATTAAGGGTGTCAATAGATCGAAATGAGCACAAGTCTGTTGTTTTAAAAAAATTGGCATGACTCGTCCTACCAACTCGACTTTTGACATGGCGAGCCGAGCTATTTGCTGGCCACTTTATTTTTTATTTTCTAAATTGAAATGAAATTTTGTTGTTTTTATTTCGTAATTCGTAACCATATTTTCAATTTTGCCGTTTTTTAGTTACCCAATTGATCGACCAATATGTTTACACTAGACTGTATCATGACTAAAAATATTGAACATAACAATTACATTCAAAAGCTTCACCCCAATGAAAGCCAAAAATCAATGGTTGTAGATGCCAAATACAATACTATTGTACCACTCAATGATATAAAAAAAAATGCTAAATATTTTATTCATAAGATTATATTCTTGGAAGTAGTGTTTTAAAAAACATAATATATGACAATGTTTCGGTCAAAGCGTGCCTAGGTGACTCTTAAGAGTAAAAACCGTTTTTTTTTTAAAATATTATTTTCAATTTTTAATCAATTTAAAAATTATTTAATAATTAAAATAATACCTACCAAATATCTAAAATAAATTTAGAGGATCTATATACATTTTTTTCAAAGGTTTCAATAAAAAGGCAAATTTCAAAATTATAATTACATAATGTACACAGCATAGGAGCTTAAATTTTATCTAATTCTTTATCGGACTTCAATTCTTATATAATTACATTTGATAGCTAATTTAGCTTCAGGCCCCAAGCGAGGCGTTTTCGCCATGCCTCACATATTGGCGACGCCTATGCGCCCCAATTTGAACAATGCTGGTAAGTATGTGCTATATCTTTTGCAACATGGGTGCATATGATGTTACTTCTTTAGCAAAAATTGGTATATTTATAAGAATCAAACCCTCAAAGTATAAAGTTACTTACAATATGTACCAAATAAGACTACGAGAATAAATAGAATCAAAACAAAAATATATATTATCTTCATAGTATAGGAAGAATAACTTTAACTACTCTTTCACTTTACTGTATGCGGTTAGTAATTTTCTATTTGTATGATCTTTAAAGATCTCCAAAAAGTCTGAGGACTTGTTGTGTAAATAATTGTGAAAAATTCAGAAGAAATAAAGGCACCCGACACCTAGTGTGCAAGACACAGTGTAAAGCTTTTTGTACACAAAAAACACGGGGTAAAGTTTTTTGTACACATGCCCCTCACAATGGGGAGGGGGGCTTCCAAAAAGAAAAGTGGGCCCCTTGTTGTGAGGGGACTGTCAAACTTGGTGTACACCTTGTTTGATCCCAAGACACAACGGCCAAGTCAAGGTCTAGGGACCCACAACCCTGTCTCTAGCCAGGTTCCAATGGGTGGGTCAAATTTGGTGTACACCAAGTTTGATCCCAAGACACAACGGCCAAGTCAGGGTCTAGCGACCTGCAACCTTGTCTCTGGCCAAGTTTGAAAATTGTGAAATTTAACTTAAAATGGGGAACAATTTTGGTATTTTCAGGGGTAAGAGTTTCAATGTAACAACCCAAATTTATTTATTTTTTAAGTTTAAATCGCTACCAAAAGTTTTATTAAACATCTAATTCAATGCATAATTAATTCAATTCAAGCACAAGAAATTAATGAGCACAAATTAACTAATAGAAGGAGCCATATGAGAAATTTCATTAGCGTCTAACATCAAATTTCAGTGACCCATTTTTCCCGCTAACTTTCAAAAGTAGTAATTCATGTGATGAAATCATGCATAATTTCAATTTATTTTATAACATAGCCAACAAACAAATATTTGTTTCACAATTAAAAAAATAACATATTTCATAGCTCATAATCCAATAAACTTTGTCTCGAGAAGGAAAGTAGTCCATAAATAAAAACAACTAAGATTTATGTTGGAAATAAAGTATTCAGTCACATTACACCAAATTTGATTTATTGAACCCAGTGAATCCAGTAACATCGCCTGCCAACTAACGATCAGTTCTAACTTGTGAGAAATACGGAAAAATGGTGAGTATATATGAATATTCATTATGTCATGAATATTATGCAATCTCAAATAAAAGTATCAATTCACATATCAAAATAGTCATACACTCATATCATATATTTAGAATTCAGAAAGAGCTCATAACATTTCATATCATTTGTATCGAATATCTATTATTATATATCATAATATATCAATTCGTTAGCATAACATTTATCAACATGAAATAATAAAATTAAACGAGACAAACTATTTGCACTTCATTATCCTACATTAAACCTTTGAAAATATTGATTTTGATAAGTCTAGATTATAATTGATCATTTCTAAATTTATAATTGGCAATTTCCTCATTCAAAAATCGGGTTAATTTCACAAATGGTCACTGAAGTTACATGAAAATTTCAAAACGGTCACTGAAGTTTTAAAATTTCAGAAACAGTCACCGAAGTTTGAAATTTCTTTCAAAACTGTCACTGAATTTTCAGATTTTTTGGCCAAGTTTGAGACAATTTTTCGGCAACTTTCGACCACTAAAATCGTCGATTTCGGATACCGTTGGAAAGCCCACGATGTCCTCTTCAATTACCACCAAAAATCTCCCCAAAACTCCAGGTGATTCGGCCGGAATAAACCCACGAAGTCGGCAATCGAAAATTGTGAAAATCTGCCCAGATTTTCAGATTTTTTGGGCAACTTTGAGGCAATTTTTCGGCAACTTCTGACCATCAAAACTGTTGATTTCGGATACCATTGGAAAGCCCAAGATGTCCTCTTTAATTACCATAAAAAATATCCCCAAAACTCTAAGTGATTCGGCCGGAATAAACCCACGAAGTTAACTACCCAAACTAGGCAAAAAAGTTCGAAAATCTGCCCAGTTTGGGTAGCTGACTTCGTGGGTTCATTCCGGCCGAATCACTTGGAGTTTTGGGGAGATTTTTGGTGGTAATTGAAGAGGACATCGTGGGCTTTTCAACGGTATCCAAAATCAACAGTTTTGGTGGTCGAAAGTTGCCGAAAAATTGCCTCAAACTTGCCCAAAAAATCTGAAAATTTGGATAGATTTTCACAATTTTCGGTTACCGATTTCGTGGGTTTATTACGGCTGAATCACTTGGAGTTTTAGGGAGATTTTTGGTGGTAATTGAAGATGACATCGTGGGCTTTCCAACGGTATCCGAAATCGACAATTTTGGTGGTCGGAAGTTGCCGAAAAATTACCTCAAACTTGGCCAAAAAATCTGAAAATTCAGTGACTGTTTTGAAAGAAATTTCAAACTTCAGTGACCGTTTCTGAAACTATGAAACTCCAGTGACCGTTTTGAAATTTTCAAGTAACTTCAGTGACCAATTGTGAAATTAACCCTTCAAAAATCATATTTTAATTGAATTATATTAGAAGTTTATTAAGTTATAGCAAAAGAGTTGAAATTGGTAGTGTAGGTCTTGAAGGAGTCGAATATGTCCAGAAATATCGCATATGATCATTAAAATGTAATTACAAGTTTAAAAAGTGTCAAAAAGCTTCACAAGTTATGTTCCAAATTCTCAGTCGCTACTTGCAACGCATTCTTCACATAGAAAACATTGGAATTTGGACAGTGCTATTTCTTAAGAATTATAACGCATTTCATTAGCTTTTCAACATATTTTGAATAACCTCAATCGGATATTGAGAAAAAAAGTAATAATAAAAATAATGTCTGTTCAACTGCTACTCACCTGGAGCTCGAGTAACGTGGATATATGGGAACAATAAAATCCAATTTTCAAGCTGATTTTGAGTTTATTTTCATCTCAAACACTATCCATTATAAATTTACACCCAATGAATCGTCCAAAAGTGTGTTGAATTATATTTTCAATATGGATAGTTCCCTGAAGATCTAAATCATAATTCATTGATCCCTAGATTCAACTACCATATTATTGTGTTCATAAAATCTTTTCTAGTCAAGATATTTCTTTGAACCACAAATTATTCCATTAATTGAGATATACATTGAGCCATATATTTTGATATCCTTAGACGTTAAACCACTAAACAAGATACAAAGATCATTTGATCAAACACTAACTCGACGAACGAGTTCTTCATTTAATCCACTAGAGATAAATTGATACCAAGGATCGAGAGCTATTACAAAAGTACAAATTCAGAAGGAGTAAACTGGGGTACCAGGAATCAGGATCTGGCGTCATAAACACTCAGTCCAGGAGGGTTAAGGTATAAACCAGGTGTTGGGGTTTATTTTGAAGAAGCACACCTCCAGTAGGATCAAGGAAGATTGCAAAAATTAAGGTCAAAAATTCTACGGGATAGACGGGTCTGGACCATACTGTAAGTTTGCTTCGATTTATGGTGAAATACTAACGACAAAGTGCCCGAATTGCTTTCATATTACAAATTATGGTAATTCAATATATGATAAATTGACGTGATTGATAAATCATCTAGACACAATTAAAAAATGACTTGTTGCTTTTTAATTGTGTAATTCCGTATGTTGAGTCAAATATTTGATAAATTTAAAACTTTCAGATTTGATGCTCACAAAATTGTAGATTCTTGTGCCTCTTGAAATATCCCAAACCTTTTAAAATAATTTGCTTCTTTCTAAATAGATGGAGAATTATGAAGCATAAAAGAAAGAAATGAAAAATACACGTATGTAGAGGGATTTTGAAAGACGCGAGAGTTTTGATAGTTTAAAAGTTAGTGGGAAAATGAGAGAAATATTTGGGATGTGATTTGGATTAGGATATAATTTTAATTTGAATTGGCTTAGACGTATTCTCCCACTAAAATACTTAATAATATATATATTTATAAGAACTAAATTCTCCAACATAATAATTTAATTTAATTAAAGGGTTAAAATCCATACAATATTACGTGTGAAAAATAAATTCGGGCTTTAAATTCAAGGTTATAAAAGAGGATAAGGGAATTTCATAGCATTATACATCAAATTCTTGGGAGTAAAATTAGAAGAGATCATTGGGAGATTAAGATGTTTTTTGAGGAGGAAGAAAGCACCGTCTACCAGCATTGGAAAGATTTGGGATTAGGGATTGAACCCATCTTTTCTTCCAAATTATTCGATTTATGTATATTAATTAGGGCATAGCCCCTGTTTGAAACTCATTTTTAAGTGAATAGAAATTTTGGAATAATGATTGATGTGAGAATGTGTGGTGAAAAATTGATGAAATTTTTTTGATTTGTGTGTAATATTATTTTATTTGGAGAATGTGTTGTTGAAATGAAGAATGAGAAAGAGAAATTCAATGATGTCAAACGGGGGCTTGTCTTGTATCTTTGTTATCAAAACATCATAGGCTAAACTTTTTGTTCTTAGGATTTTGATGAAACCTTGTTTATTAATATTCAATCCAATAAATTGCACGTTTAATTTAAATTCTTGTTGGATTACTGTTTATCGTTTTGTCATCCTATTATCAGGCCAATTTTTAAGATTATTTTTTGTATTTTATAATTATATAGAGAGATAAATTACATTTCTAGTTCAGATGAGAAACAACACTAGTCATATACGATTAAAAGCTATTTCTGTACTTTCTACAATTTTTTGTATTGCGTTTTTATGTATTCACGTCCTTCATAAAAATATATAGTTGGGTCGTGGGTAAAAAATTGAAAAATCGGGTGTCACTTATGATACCACTTAAAAGTTACAGATTACCAAATTAACGCCTATTAAGTTACCGAATTTTTATTAATTATCCGGTCTTAATTTTGACCCTACGTGTGGAATTAATCAATGAAAAACAACAAGTCGCTTTTAATTGTTTCTAAATGGTAAATCAAACAAGTCAATTTCCTTAAGTTTGAATATCGCAGTAATAAAGAAAGCAATAAGAGTGTGTTTGGTAGATATTAAAATCAGATTAAAATTGAAAAAATAGTCATTATTGTTGACTTTTGTTAGACAAATGAAACCCAATAACGGTTATATTTTCAATTTTAATTGAATTTTAATCTCTATCGGGCACACCCTAAATAACAAACATTAAAATGATGACGGAGACACCCAAGTGGATAAAAACTCCGAGACCAAACCAATTACCTGCACTATAAACAATACGGAGTGAGTTACAATCAGATGTTATCTAGCCAATTCCACTAGACTTCCCGATCTATTTCCTGCTAACTCCAAGACATGCTCCAAGATCTTCTGCAATTGTCTTTTCCAAGTGGAATTCCAAGAACTTGCTCCAATGCCTTGTGCTCTTCCGGCGATTGTAATCCAACATCTCTTAACCTCCATAAACTTTTGAAATTCAACTGAGAAAGTACCTTCCTATGACCAATATGAAGTAGGTGGTGTTTCGGAATCAATGAGTTTGATGTTTTTCCCAAACAAATGGTTATATGATCTCAAAAATAAAATGATGAATCATAATGAAATAATATGTTCTTGGATCTTTAGAGAATAGGATTAGGCAATGAAAATAATGAAAATCATCTTAAAGTTTCATCTAATGGCTTGGATATTTATAGGAAAGGGTAATTGGGTTGAATAGGTTGGGAAAATGTGTTTAAAAACGCAAATTAGAGTTTTCTGTATAATCCTGTCGCCCGAGCTAAACATCGATGATAGGCGAGTGACAACATCTAGCTCGAGCAACAGCCGGGCGACAATCAAGCGACGATGATTCTTTTTTTGTTGCTCGAGCAGTGTCCAGATGATAGGCTAGTGAAAATGCAGCACCGTGTTTCCCCACTTTTTATGTTTGAACCTTAGACCTCAAAACCCAATTTATATAAATTGCATCATAGATCCTTGACCTTTACAACACGTTACAAATTAGTTATTTGTCTACAGAATTGCCAACACTAACCTAACAAACTTCACATTTGGCATTATGTGACAAAACGACCCAATAAGTCAAGGAACTAAGAAAAAATAAAATCTAAACTACCCAAACTTCATCAAACTGCATGCCTTTGTATTTATTGTTAAACCCGTTTTCTGAAATTCACAACTCAAATACTCAATGTAAAAGTATGTGATACAAGAAATATAGCAATTAAACACTTGATATCAAAACTAGCTAGATTGAGACGTAACACTAATGTTAAATCCAAACACCAACAAAAACATTAATATTACAAAAACATCAAAAACTCAATCGGTCAAGCATTATGATATGGAATGCAATGAAATAATTAATCTATCCCTAAATCAAAATTCAAAGACAAAAATTAAAATTTTATTTCACTCTCCCCCTTTTTACTAATTTGGCAACAAAATTTTTCACCTCTCTCTTCCCCTTTTTGTCACAAATGACGAAGAGATAAAAAAACTTTTAACATTAACATATAATCACTCCAAAATGCAATTGTTAGCATGCATAAGTATAATCAATGTACAATAAACATTCTCACATACTCAGTTCAAGTTAAGATGAAGTAAATTGTATAAGTGACTCGTGTGTGTAAAGTGTCACTGATCCTTTATAAGCAAGACTACAAACCTTAATTTTGTGAGAAATGACATACTGAAAATCACTGCCAATAAGTATATTCATGTACTTATGAAAGTCAAACTATTTAAAACTCATTAGCACCTATAAAGAAAAATTCATTTTGAATGGATATTTTGTTTTCTCTCCCTGACTTTGAGCATAATTTATTTTCACATCTTAAATATTTTAAGCTTATTGTTTTTTACATCTTAAGTGCAGACTCTTCTCCATTAACTGACTAAAATGACTCATGTAGCGAGTTTTAAGTCGGTTAACCCAAATTAGTTGACCATAGACACCAGGTTATGAAAAATCCAGTAGGTTTAATTGCTTGAGTCAAATACGCTCCAAACAAGAACATAAGATATTGAGCTTTTTTATTATTGATGATAACCTTGAACTTAGGTCGAATAAATAAAGTCAATTCATATTTAAAGTCACCTTACTAACAAGTGATTGTCATCCCAAATCTCACATACGCGATAGAATCTCACTAACAATATCATAGTGTGTGTGCAGTGCGGATGGTACATGAAGACACATATACTATGTACTCCATAATAACCTAAACGAGCAATATAAACTATGTTACAGCTCATCGAGTAACCTCATGCTTGATCACAACAAACAAATTCAAGTATATTATATATTATACTGTAAAAACAAAGTATTGCATTTTTATATTTCAATTTTCCATTTTTTGTTTTATTTTAAAGCATGAATGTACACGAAAAAATAAATGCATGAATCTTTTACCTAAAAAAAATAAACAAATATGATGCATGCATAAATCAATGTCACACAATGCAGCACGAGCATGAACCAAGAATATCTAATCAGTTAGGAATGTAAATACTCTTACCTTTAAAAGCACCGTGATCTATATCAAAAAATGTCAGATCAGTTTTCTTTACCTAAACTTGCCTAATGACCGAAATATCTCCAATCACATGTGTTATTAACTTGGTCAATTTACTTACCTGATTAGTAAGAAAGTTAATCTGACCAAAATAATCATGATTCTTATTTCTATTTAAGTTTATGTTTCTATTTTTGTTTAGGAAATGATGACACCTAGGCCTTATATGTCCTAACTCGCCGTAGTGAAAACATATTGAGATAAACATAGGACCAAATGTATGTGATTGCTAATATCTATTCCTATGTGACGGGTCCTACGCTGTCTAGTAGGATTATATCCTACATATCCCTTATTATTAAGTTTAGGGTTAGGCGCATATTTAAGTCGGTCAGTACTGGGACAAATGTGGTCTTGGACCTACTAGCTACATTATGATCATTTTTATTATATCCTAGACCTCCCTTATCACCATCAGGCTTGCAGATTCCTAGAATGTTATCTAACTTCATAGAACCACTAGAAAATGCAAGAAGTTGAGATTTAGAATACTCTAGATCGCCTAGAAAATTTTTAACCTGAATTTTTAAGGTTTCCTTTTCAACGGCCAGCTCATTATCTCTCTTAGAGGTCTTCTCAAGCTTACTTATGAGATTCCTAACATGTGTATCTAAAGATTGATTTATGAATTTCAGCTCACTCAAGGTTGAGGTAGATTCCTGAATGCACTAAGAGTTTTCTCATTTTCCAACTGAAGTTTCGTCGTGACTCTCGTACTTAAGGCTTTATTTTTAGTTAGAATCTTAAGAATCTTCTCATACATCTTATCATAAGCCTCATGGATATCTTCATCACTATCAGAATCCTCACCATTACTTACGTTTTCATCATTCTCACTCCCCTTATCAGATTCATTCTTAATTCTAGCAGTAAAGACAATATAGTTCCTACTTTCCTCACGAGTAGATTTTTTACTCTGATTGTCCGAGCTAGACTAGTCATCAATGAGAGTAGCATTCATAGCCTTATCCGTATTTCTCCTACTGCTATGACACTCACTCACTCCTAACATGACCAAAACCTCGACAATTATATCATCTCACAAATTTAAAACTTTTCCTAGACTCATTATGACCACTTTTGTGCTTCTCTCGAGGTTTACTTTTATTCCTAAACATTTTTCAAATTTTTTTTAACAAAATACGCTAACTCCTCTTCATTAAAAGAATTTGAATCTGAGGACTTCATATGACTATTCCTCACAGTGTTTAAGACCAAAGATTTATCGTTTGTGGGTTTATCAAATGTCAGCTCATAAGTCTGGAAAGATCCAACCAGCTCTTCAATCTTAATTGAATATAAGTCCTTGTTCTCCTCTATAGCCGTTTTGGGCCTAAACCTTTCGGGTAAGGATCTAAGAATTTTTATTACAATTTTAGGCTCCGGGATTCTCTTACCTAGATTGAAACTAAAATTCACCATGTTGTTTAAGCTCGCATAAAACTAATCAAAAGTCCAATACTCTTTTATCTTAATCACTTCAAACCTAGTGGTTAGCATTTGCGATTTCGAGTTCTTAACAGGCCGAGTTCTCTCATGAATGGTCTACAGAATATCCAAAACCTCTTTGGCTACCTCACACATAGACACCCTCCTAAACTCTTCTAGGGATACCGTCATAAATAAAGCATGTATGACTTTACTGTTTAAGTTACATTCATCTAAGTTCGCCCTATTTCAATTGGCAATGAGAGTGATGATTACTTCATTATTAACTGTAGAAATAGATGCAGCCCAACCATTCACAACATTCAGCCATATATGCTCTTCCATAGATTTCAAAAAGCTCTCATCCTAATCTTCTCGTATGCGTAATTACTGCCAACAAAATAAGGCGAAACAGATAATGAACCACTCATCTAAATAATAGGAACGAATTTGAGCTCTGATGCCAATTGAAAAATCGGACGTCGCTCAGGATATCACTTAAAAGTTACGGATTACCAAATTAACAGCTACTGAGTTACCGAATGGTTATTAAGTATATGTTTTTAGTTTTGATCCTATGTGTAGAATTAATCAATCAAAAGCAACAAGTCGCTTTTAATTGTCTCTAAATGATTAATCAACCAAGTAAATTTCCTTAAATTTGAATACCGTGATAATAAAGAAAGCAATAAGTAACAAACACCAAAATGATGACGAGAAACCCCAATTGGGTAAAAATTCAGGGACCAAGCAAGTCATATCCACTGTAGAAAAAATATGGAGTAAGTTACAGTCATATGCTATCTAGCCAACCCCACTAGTCTTCCCGACCTATTTTTTGCTAACTCCAAGGTCTTCTCCAAAACTTGTTCCAAGATCTTCTGCAATTATCTCTTTCCAATGGAATTCCAAGAACCTTCTCTAAGGTCTTGTTCTCTTCTTGCATTTGTAGTCTGATAATTATATTTTGTACACTTATCTAGGTCCTTAAATTAGAGTATTTGTTAGTGATTTGGATGAGTTATAACTTAATTTTGTGTTAGTTATGGTTTTTAGGTTGAACTCAATGCAAATTGGTGGATTTGAAAGAAAGGAAAGAAAAACGTGTTAAAACAAAGGAAATTCAAAGTTTGAGGATCAAAGTGTACATCCAATATTTGATTCGAAGCACAAAACGATGATTGAAGATAATATATGGTCAATTGGATGAAATTGGAAGTCAAATGAGTGAAATATAGTGGAAGTATTTTTACAAATCAATTTATAGTCGAAAAAGTTATGCTATGGATTTTTAGCCTCAACTTGAGGCCCATTTTTTGAATAGTAAACGTTCAAATTGTAAAAATTGTATTTCTAGAGGAATTGTAGCCCTTTGAATTATCTTTCCAGCGCATTTCTCGCAAACAAATCTTTAGTTTCAGTTCGCGATTCAAACTTTTTTGGAAACCAAATTAGACGCGATTTTGAACTATTAGTTAGCTTTAATAAATAGAGAATGAGAGATACACATTGAAAAAAACTTATCTTGCTTCTTCATATACAATAGTTTCATCAAATTCACTAAAAACAAGAGGTCAATTGCTATATTTTGAGAAATGATCAAGCCATAACAAGAAATTGAAGGTCAAGTACATCAAGATTTTGAAGAATTCAACATTGGGTTTGAAGATCAACATCTTTTGATTTATTTCATCATCCGGGTGATATTTTTCTATTATTCTTTATGTAATTTATATATTAACATATTAGGCTAGATCCATTTTTGTATTTGATGAAGATGAAACATATTCGTCATTTGTTTATTCAAAACTAGTACTTTAGTTTATTTCCTGCGTTTCTTGATTAATATTGCATACCCATTACATTTGATTGACTACCAATTAGATAATTAGTTGTTTATTATAGTGTTGGAAGATTCACAATAAGTTTAGAATGCAGTAAAATTAACATATGTGCAATAGATGTTAGAAATAACATTTATCATGTGTGCAATTATATAGATAATTTAAATTTTAATGCATCATAATCATTTGAAATCAGATTAGGAATAGATTTTAGTCGTGACTAGAATAGATTTTATTTGTTTTGGAAAAGATAATTAATTATAATAGAATTATCGATTGTCAAGAACGCATGAACGGACCTAGATTACAAATCGAGAATTGAAATTAATAGCAATAGAAGGATTCGAGATCCAATACAATCATCCATAAATTGATTAAAAAAAATCACATTTTTACAATTTTCTTAGATTAATTAAGCCTATGTTTGACACCCATTTTGGGAGAAAATTTGGTTTTTGGATAGTGATTGATAGAAGAATGTGTGATTAAAAAGTAAGAAGAATTTTTGGGTTTATGTGTTATATTATTTTATTAATAGAATGTGTGGTTGAAATAAAGAAAGAGAAAAAAAAATGAGAATGAGAATGGAAAAAAAATGGGTGTCAAACATAGGCTAAATATAAAATCAAATCAAATTCTCTTTTGTTTATATAATTTGAATCTCATAAAAGTTAGTAAATTGAAATTGAATTTATTCTCTGTGGGACGGTACTCTCATCTCATAAGTTATGTTACTTGTCAACGATATCGTACGCTTACGGGTTTCGCACGAACATAGTCCAACATCTCTCAAACTTCATAAACTTTTGAAATATAACTGAGAAAATACATTTCTATGACCAATAGGAAGTATGTAGTGTTTCAGAATCAATGAGTTTCATTTTTTTTCCAAACAAGTGGTTATATGAACTTAGGAAGAAATGATGAATCACAATGAAAAATATGTTCTTGGATCTTTAGAGAATAAGATGATGCAATGAAAATAATGAAAACAACCTTAAAGTTTCGTTCAATAACTTGGATATTTATAGGAGATGGTAATTAGGTTGAATGAGCCGAAAAAAATCTATTTAAAAACGTAAATTAGGATTTTTCGTATAATCCTGACACTCGAGCTAAACCTCGACAATAGGCGAGCGACGACCTCTAGCTCGAGCGAGAGTCAGGCGACAGGCAAGTAATGATGATTCTGTTTTTGTCACTCGAGCAGTGTTCAGGAGACATGCTAGTGAAAATGTGGCATCGTATTTCTCCTCTTTTTATACTCGAATCCTAGACCTCATAACTCAATTTATAAAAATTGCATCCAAGGTCCTTGACTTTTACAACACGTTACAAATTAGTCATTTTGTCCATAGAATTGCCAACGTTAAAAACCTAACAAAAATGAATTAATTTATCTCGAGAAAATTATCACCCTAAATAAGAATAAATTAATAAATGATAATTGAGGATTAAAGTAAGTTACCAATGGTGGATTCAAGATCTTAGTACCTTTTATGATTTGATTAAATTTCAAGATTTTTACTTATTTTAGTTGCTTAATTTCAATAGGTACTTAGACATTCTTAAAAATCAAACTCAAATAATTAATGGAGTGTTTGTTGATTGACCGTACAATTTCTTTTGGGCTGAGATAATTGGGCCTTTTTTAAAAAAATGAGGCCCAATAAAATGAAATAATATTCATGACACAATTGTTAAAGCAAAAACACTTTTCAAAGTAATTGGGCTGTAAGTATAAAAAGAAGAAATGGGCCTAATGTTCAATTTAATCTGCATTCTATGCAAAATATAGAGAAATTATAATAATTCAGGTGTTTAAAGATTGAAACTCAAAAATCAGGAACCAAGTTTCATTATTCAAAAATCAGGTAATATAAAACCCTAACCCTAATTTATCATTCTCACCCTCACATTTCTCTCGGTCTCTCTCTCTCTCTCTTTCTCTCTCATGCCTCATCTCTCCTCCCCTTCCCCTTTCCCTTTCCCTTTCCCTCTCCTCCTCGCTTCTCCCTCCTTTCCCTACCCCTATCTCCATCTCCTCTCTCCGCTCTCCGTCGAACAGCATCATATCTGCGAAAGGGAAGCCCAGACTGAACAACGTCTTCGTTTTACCAAAGTTGTACTGTACAGCTCCTTCTGCGCAAAAAATGCAAGCCTCTTTGAGCTTAAGAAGCTCCTCTTTTCTCCCTCTAACTTCGACGTCCTTTTCTCTTCATTTCCCAGCAACGCTCAGATTAACGGTTTACTTCTTTCTATAGTTTTTTATTGCAATATTTATTGTTAATTTTCTCTAATTAACGTAACTCTATTTTCTGTTGAAAGTTGCGATTAAAGCGTTCGAACTTAGCAGATAAGCATCAAAATCAAAGTGTGCTAATTATAAAGACTTGTGGGTCGGATGAAAATGAGTCAGTTAATGGGTTTCCAGTTTTTGGTTATCTGTGACCAAGTATTTAACTGTGACATACTGAAAAATAATACGTGACCAATGAAATTAACTGTGACCTATAATTTTTTGAATCTGTGACCAATGAAATTAACTGTGACATATAATTTTTTGAATCTATGACCAATGAAATTAATCGTGACCTTTAACTTTTTGAATCTGTGACCTTGAAATCATCAGTAACTAATTAATTTCATAATATGTGACCAATGTGACCTGTAATTATGTATGTGTGACCATTAATTTTATAATTGTGACCTAATTAATAAATATTTTTAATTAATTATTTAATACCTGAGTTTTGAATTGTTAAACTATTTACCTGACTTTTGAATTGGTGTAAACTATAAACCTGATTTTACCCCAAAATATATTGTTAAAGTTTTATTTTATTTTCTTGTCTTCTTCATGATTTTCAAAGGGAGCAATTAAAGATTTTCATTAATCTAAACTAGTATTAAGATACATCAACTGGTTTATAAAAAAATATGGTACTAAATTATTAACATTTGAGTCAAATTCTTTGTAAATATCTAGAACATTTTGTAAGGATTTTAATCGAACATATGAGTTTATATGTGAAGTATTGCGTATTAAATTAAAATGCTATCAATTTTGGTTAAGTCCATTCAAAGTGATCTAATGAGGTTTCGGTATTATGAGCTTTGAAATATTCAATTAAAGTGTGGCCTTTATGTGTAGAGATCGGGCCAGTTCCTAATTTCATGATGTATCGAAGGTTAACATGTCGTTAGTATGTATACATACGATTGTGGTCCCCGGATCATACGTGAATTGTTCATTTTGTTTAGACTCCCATCATCAAAGAAAAATAAAGAACTACATGTTGATTTGAAAGACTAAACTTGCAGGACTAAATTATTACATTAACCATGTCTAATTCAGGTATGCTTCAGTTTTGATTCATGAGTTCTTGATGATTCAACATGAACGATCATTATGACGGTAAAGTTTTCCCCAAAAGTGGTATCAGAGTCACGTTCATGATGAATCATTGAGAATTGAAATTTTAATTTAATTCTTGATAATTTCATTGTATTCAAATTTAGCGATTCTGAAATTCGTTTTGTACAATTTGAAAATTCTTCAGTTCGGTTTAAAAAAACAAACTTTTTTTTTCGATAGTCAGTCGCGCTGCGCAAAAACGCAGCAGTCACAAGCCCCCCTCAATTTTTTATGGTTTATAGTTTAGGTTAATTTTGGGGTTAGGATTGCGATTTTTAAAATGCGTTTTTAATATTTCAACCCCTTAAGTTTGAAGCTCTAATGATTCAACCCCTTAAGGTTAAAATATATTTCCAAATTGGGCCTTTAAAGTTTCGAGTTTAATAATTCAGTCCCTGCAGTTCGAAAATTAATTAATTTGGGCCATTAAAGTTTTGAATTCTGTAATTAAACCCCCAAGAGTTTATAATTTGTTTAAATTGACACCTAAAGTTTTGAATAATTAATTTTTAGACCCCTCAAGTTTTGAATAATTAATTACTCACCCCTAAAGTTTTGGATTATTAATTTTTGATCCCTGAAGTTCTGAATTGTTAACCATTAGGCCCCTAAAGTTTCAAAATAAATCAAATATGCAAATTTGGTGATTTTCATTTTCAAAATTTGGTACAAATGACTCTTTTGATATGTATAATATTCGAAAGTGAATTAATTGAAACAACATCTCTTGTGGAAAATGATTAACTTAGAATATTAAAATGTATTTGTGTGTATGTTATTCATGGGAATATTTGATCGGTCCAAATGAAGGTCAATATTTGACTGAATTGCACATGCACATGTGGTGATAAACATGTGATGATTATTTGGTTTAACGTGTGATCAATAAATCGGTTCAAATAAATGTTTATTGATTGACATGTTTCTTTATTGTCAGTGTTTGATCATTACACCAAAAGTACCACATACAAGTCAATATTTCTGTCCAAAAACTAAATATTGATGTTGTACGGGTATTTTGTAATGGACCCTACCATTATTTGAAATTATTATTTGCATATTAAGGATTGTGAGCTCTTCCAATTAATTGTTTTCTAATTCAGTTTCAAGTTCTGCTGCAAATATCTCTGCTAGCATCAATTCAGTTACAATGTTTAATGGCACCAACTTTAAGGTATGGCAAGAGAACGTGATGATTGTTCTCAGAGTCATGGATGTGGACCTTACTTTACGAGTTGATCAACCCACTGCACTTACTGATAAGAGTACCTCTGATGACAATTAGGAGATGGAAAAATGGGAACGATCGAACCGCATAAGCTTGATGGTCATAAAGTGTGCTATTCTAGAAGCATTTCGGGGCATTATGTCCGATAAGGTTACTACGGCTAAGGGTTTCCTTAAGGACCTTTAGAAGAGGTTTGTCAAGAATGAAAAGATTGAAACTAGTACACTTTTGACAAACATTATCTCAATGAGGCACAAAGGGAAATGAAACATATGGGAGTACATTATGGAAATGTCTCGCATTGTTTCAAAATGAAAGGCACTCAAGTTGAATTTATCTGAAGACTTATTAGTGCACTTGGTTCTAATATCCCTTCCGACACACCTCAATTAATTCAAAGTGAGCTACAATTGTCAAAGGGACTCATGGTCCCTTAATGCGTTCATCTCACACTATGTCCAAGAAGAGGAAAGATTGAAGTATGATAAGATAGAAAGTATTCATTTAGCCACCACCTCTAAGGACAAAAGGGACAATAAAAAGAAAACTGATAAGGAAGCTACATGTACAGCATCACAAAAGAAATTGCATAGGGAACAAATTGAGGGTGACTATTTTTTCTGTGAAGATGCAGGTCATAAGAGAAGAATTATACCAAATATCACAAATGTCGTACCAAGAAATGTATTCTTCTTCATTTGGTTTGTTATGAGGTTAATTTAACTTCGGTACCTAGACACTCATGGTGGATAGATTATGGTGCAATAACTCATATCAATGTGTCTATGCAAGGTTGTCTGGGTTGCTGAAAACCAAGTGATAGTGAAAGATACATTTATGTTGGCGATGGCAATACGGTGGAAGTAGAGGCAATAAGAAAATTTAGATTATTGTTAAAGACGGGATTTTATTTGGATCTTAATGAAACATTTATCGTACCATGTTCTAGATGGAATTTGATTTCTATTTCTGCTATAGATAAATCTGGTTATTTTTATTCATTTAGCAATGAAAATTTTAGTTTGTTTCATAATTCAAAATTTGTTGGTTCCGTTTATTTATCAGGTTACGACAATCTTTATTTAATTGATACGATTGCTTCTTTTAATGAATCTTTGCATGTAAATACGAGAGGTGTAAAGAAAAAATTAATCGGTGAGAATTATACCTCGTTATGGCACAAGAGATTAGGTCATATCTCCAAGAGGAGAATTGAGAGACTTGTGTCTAACGGAGATCTCGATCCTTCATGACTTTACAGATTATGATGTGTGTGTTAACTGTATAAAGGAAAACAAACCAATAAAAGGAGATTTCAAGTCAACGGGACTTTAGACGTCTTAGAACTTTTATACATACGGACATTTATGAACCATTCCCTACGATTGGAATGGTCAACATTATTTTACAACGTTCATAAATGACTTTTCTAGATATGACTATATATATTTCATTCATAAAAAATCACAGTCGCTAGATGTGTTCAAAAACTATAAAGCTAAAGTTGAAAACCAACTTGGCAAAGGAATTAAAAGCTTCAGATTTGACCGTGATGGTGAATACGATGGTAGATGTGATGGTTCAAGTGAACAACATCTAAGACTATTTGCTAAATTCCTAGAAGAATGAGGTATCGTTACATAGTACTCTATGCCATGTTCGTCCACTATGAATGGTGTTGTTAAAAGGCGAGATAGAATGCTTAAGGACATGGTGAGGAATATGATTACTCATTCTACTTTACCAGAATCACTCTGGGGTGAAGCATTAAAGACCGCAACGTATATACTCAACAAAGTTCCAACTAAAGCCATTGATAAAACCTCTTATGAGCTTTGGATGGACAAGATTCCTAGTTTGAAGCTCGTACACATTTGGGGATGTCCAGTTGAGGCAAGGCCTATAAGCCAAATGAAAAGAAACTAGACACAATGACTATTAGTTGCTATTTTATTGGATATTCTGAAAGGTCTAGGGGTTACAAGTTTTATGATTTCATAACTAAGGCAATTCTTTAGACAAGAAATGCACGGTTTTTTGAGGATGTTAATTTTGTGGGAAGAGAAAGGGTTACAGACTTTGTCTTTGAGGAGTAATACATTGAAATTCATCCCATTACCATTGACAATGATAGGGATCAGGTTTCTATCCCTGACATAGTTCAAAAAGCAAGTCTGAATCATGACAATGTCGTTGTATCTTCCTTTGAAGATCAACAACTTGTTCAAGAAGAACAAATTCTATAGCTTCAAGAACCAATGCCATTAAGAAGATCCACTAAAGAGAGGAGAAGTGCGGCTTCGGATGATTACATCGTATTTCTCTAAGAACATGAAGTTGACATTGGAGTGATGGAAGATGATCCGATCGACTTTCGTCAAACCATGAAAAGTTCTAACTCTCAAAAGTGGCTCGATGCCATGAATGAAAAGATAAAGTTTATAAAGGACAATGACGTGTGGGACCTCGTTCCATTGTGTGAAATCCATTGGTTGCAAATGGATATTTAAGGCCAAGAGGAATTTGAATGGTGATGTAAAGAGGTATAAGGGTCGTCTTGTTGCAAAAAGATTTACACAGAAAGAAGGCATCGATTATAAAGAGACTTTCTCTCCTGTTTCTTTGAAAGACCTTTTTCAGGATAATGGCATTGGTAGCGCATTTCAATCTTGAGTTAACATCATATGGATGTTAAGACTGTGTTTCTCAATGGTGACATTGATGAAACAATTTATATGGTACAACCAGAAAATCTTGTATCAAATGATGCAAAGCAAATGGTTAGTAAACTAAAGAAATCCATCTATGAACTCAAACAGGTCTCTCGTCAATGGTATTACAAGTTTCATCAAGTAATCATCTCATATGATTTTGAGATGAATTTGGTCGATGATTGTCTATACCACAAGTTCAGTGGGAACAAATATATTTTTCTGATTTTATATGTCGATGACATATTACTTGCCAACAACGATATATGCTTATTTCACAAAACCAAGAGATTTCTAGTAAGGAATTTTGAGATGAAAGATCTTGGTGACGTCTCTTTTGTATTAGGAATTCAGATACACCTAGATCATTCTCGAGATATTCTTAAATTATCACAAAAGAGCTATATCAAAAAGGTATGACATGCAAGATTGTAAACCAAGTGACACCTTTGTGGCTAAAAGAGACAAGTCCAGTTTAAGTCAATGCCCTAAAAAATGACTTGGAAATTAAAGAAATGCAGAAGATTCTTTATTCTTCAGCTATATGGAGTCTGATATACGCTCAGGTTTATACGCTTCTAGATATAGCATACATTGTTGGGATGCTAGGGAGATATTTAATTAACTCGGGAATGGATCATTGGAAAGCAGCCAAACGAGTCATACGGTATTTACAAATAATAAAAGATTACATGATCACATACATGAGATCGGATCAGTTGGATTCTAATGATCATCAGTTATTCTAATTTCAATTTTGCGGGATGTCAAGATAGTAGGAGATCCACTTTAGGCTATATCTACCTTCTTGATGTAAGTGTTATTTCCTCGAAGAGTGCTAAGCAGACACTCATAGCTACTTCTACCATGGCAGTGAAGTTTATAGCATGTTATGAGACATCAAATCATAGAATATGGCTAAGAAATTTTGTCATTGGATTGCGCATTATGGATAGTATAGAAAGATCACTCAAGTTATTTTGTAACAATAAATCAGTAGTGATGTCTTCCAACAACAATGGGAGCTCCACGAAGTGAAACATATAGAGATCAAGTTTCTGGTTGTTAAAGAAAGAGTTTAGAGTGGACTGGTGTCAATAGAGCATATCGGGACAAACTCCATAGTCGCGGATCCGCTTACTAAAAGATTGATATCCAATGTCTTTCATGAGCACATTGCTTATATGGGTGTAATGTCTTTTGAGGATATCTAGTTTTAGTATGAGATTGTAATTCCGTACTTTTCATTTTAGACACATGTACTGTCATTTTGGAAATGGTTTATGATTAAAGTTATTTTTTATTATAAATTTTTTGAATTATAATCTCTGAACTTGTTTGAAAATGATCTCACTAAGGCATTAAGGTGCACCAGTTGGAAATATGTATGTTAAGTTCACATCACATGTAATTTCCATACTACACATCCATGATTGATTGTCATTCAATTATGTCGATATATATGACCATTGATGGATTTAGTTACGATATAAGTAACGAAAACCGCTTGATCATATGTCGATATGATTGATGGACCAAATTGTTTGAGGATATGTTCGGTAATGATAGCAAAATTTTGAGTACTCATAAAGTTATGTTTAATGCAAAATTATAAGGTAACGCATATAGCTCAACTAGGAGATTGTAAGGATTTTAATCAAACATATGGGTTTATATATGAAATATTGTGTATTAAATTAATGACTGTCATTTTTTGTTAAACCCGTTTAAAGTGATCTAATAAGGTTTCGGTATTATGGGTTTTGAAGTATCCAATTAAAGTGTGAGATGTGTAGAGACCATGTGCGTTCCTAATTTCACGATGGGTCGAATTAGGTTAACATGTCATTAGTATATATACACGGTTATAGTCCCCGGATTATACGTGAAATATTCATTATGTTCTGATTCTCATCATCAAAGAGAAATAAAGAACTACGTGTTGATCTGGAAGACTAAAATTGTAGTAATAACTCATTGCATTGATGATGCCTGATTCAAATATGCTTCCGCAAAGTTCATGAGTTATTGATGATCCAAAATGAACAATCATTATGACGGTAAAGTTTTTCCCAACACTTTTTTCCCACATAAGTGCTCAAATATTCACTTCTATCTTTGTTACCTTTTCTAGAAACAATTTGAAATAATCAAGTTGACCGTTAGAGTTACTGGTTGTAGAATCAGAAATAAATAAGTTTATTCTTTGTTCACTTTAATTAGAATCTCAATCAAAACTCAAATACAAATTATTGTTTTATTTGACAAATTTGAGAATCCAAAATTTTTATCGTATCATAAAGAAAAAAAAATCCAAATCTCCAACAAAAAATTTAAATTTATTAAAGATTGTGTGGATGAACTCATTCATACAATCTCTTATCAAGTCCCATCCTTCGATGCACTAACAATAATACTCTTGTTCTAAAACAATCATGGCTTATATTTTCAATCATAAACTATTGGGCCACAACAAACTAACTTTTAAAGAAGGGTACAAAACATTATTTCTACGTGATTTTCATTCTTTTTAAATCGTCTATACCAAAATTTACATATCGTGTTCAATAGGTCTCTTTTTTTTTCCCCTTCTCTTCTATGACAAATAAACCTTGTCACAACTTTTCGTTAAACACGAATACCCTTGCTCATCTAGACGTCGTTTCCAGAGTATGGTCTGATTTTAAATCAAATTGATTTTATAATAAATTAAAAAGATGGCACGACGGCTGGACCATTAATTATTTTATCCACTAGAGAATGATAAAAGTTGGAGTCTTGCCGGTTCATTGGGTCCACATGAAATTGCAATCATAATCACTGCTACTTTCATGATAACATTTGTTTAAAATATTTTAAATTTTTTTGTCCAAAAGTAAATAAAATCCCAAGGACAATATTTTATGAAAATGAAGAGAATCCAATTCTCTACAGCAAATACATTTGGGATTTGGGAAAGCAAAGAAATATTCTTACGAAAATCAAGGAATAATCTTTTTTGTTCAGTATCGTTTCTTTGTTTTGGGAATTTACTTTTGATAGTCTCAGTTGCGTCACGAGTATGTTAGTACTAATCATAACAAAATGCCAATTCTGCCATTCAGAGAATGCACACACTCCCGTTTTGTTCCCTCTGCTTTGAACCATCAATTTCCTAGACCGAAAGGAATGTTTTACTTTTCTCATTCCTTGTTCCTTTCTTAAAATTTTGTTTACTAGAAAAATATGAGTAATGTTATTCATAGTTAACGATTGCATTGCAGTAGTCATTATTATGTGTCAGCTTGTTATTTAGGTATTAAGTTATCATTTGAAACAACAGAATCACATAAAATTAATACTTCCACTTAATGATAGCTACTGCAGTCGTTGACCTGAATAACATTATTCGAGAAATATAGTTTTTTCCTCTAAATTTTGGCTGATATTTCGGTTCAGGTTTCTTCACAATGGTAAGCTGTCACATAATGATGACTACTGCGATCGTTGACTTGAATAACATTATTCGAAAAATATAATTTTTTCCTCTAAATTTTGGCTGATATTTCGGTTCGGGTTTCTTCAGAACCAATTCATAGTTGTTCTTTCACGAATTGAAATTATGAAACTATTGGTTCCTCGATATCAATGTTTGACTCATGTTCATAAACACTCAAGTCATTTTTACTCACACGTTTGAGGATCCACAAGCATTAGTCACAACTTTTCTATATATTTATAATTTAAACTGATTATAAACACTTTCGAAACATACTCTAAGTTTCTAGATAAACTCTAGTGCCCTCGGAATACGAGACTTAGTGCTCACATCACTATTTAAGTCATGTATGCATTATTTATCCATGTTCAAATTTCAACTATTTAATATAGGTATTATTTAAATAGTGGTAAAGAATACTTAATACTCAAATTTTCTCACTCCACTCTTTTGTAAAATAAATAAAGCAATGAAGATTCAAAGTGGAAAACCTCTTATGCATAAAGTCAGTGGTAGTTTGGAAATCCAATCTTCTTGTCATATATCTTGGAAAAAGGTGACAATAGTAAGAAATATTAAACCTATTTGATTTGGTGTATAAAGTCAAAAGCTCCTTCACCTGCACAAACTAATCATTGTATTAATTAAAGGGCCATTAGAACACACACTAATCACTCCATTCATGTTCAACCAATTGCATTGGCTGCACATGCTATGACCAAATCACACAACTGTGAAACACTATCATACTTTTTTCTTTTTTTCTTTTAACACTAACTGGAAGATTTAAATCATATTTGTATATTTTTTTAGAGAGCTGAAAAAATAAACAGAGTCGAGTGTTGATTTAGCGCATGTTTGAGCCCCATTTTTTTTTTTTTTTTGGTCCAAGATGTATTTTGGAATACTATTTTGATTGAGAAGGTGTTGTTAAACAATAAGAAAAAGATTTGTATTTGGCTGTAATATTATTTTATTGAAAAATGTGATTAAAAATAAGAGAAAGAAAAACATATTTTAAAAATAATAGAGACAAAATGCGTTCCAAACCAACCTTAGCTGATTGAGGTGAGCAATCAGCTAAGAAGAGATGGAGCTAGACTATAAAGGCGTATAAACATTCTAATTGATTGTCCTTCTAGTATTGTAAACGAGAAGAAAGAATCGTTAACACTTCGCTCACGCATGAGAAGTCAAATCCAATGTTTGTGAGTACTGCTCTTAGTTAATAAAGATCCCTCGATAATCATTTTTAACCAAAACATGATGTGGACGAATGGAAGCGTATATTTGCTTTGCTAATACGAGCGATTTTTATGATTTTTAAAAATGAAAATCATATATTTCGAGGGGGTGTATATAATCTACTATCAAATTAATATTGCACAATTATTTTCATGAAAAATCAAGAGGTCCAGTCACCTGATAATCAATGCTATACACCAACAAATAATATTGACTTGTGAGGAAACTGACAAATAATTGTTGGATTCGAATCTACGTACCTTGAAATTCATGTAATTATTGGCATATATTATTTCGAATATTTTTTCCAATAATACGAGTTGTCTATTTCTGTGCGGACGTCAAAGCAGTTGCCTCTTTGGTGAAATTTCTAAAAAATTGCAGCATTCATATTCAATTATTACAGTTTGTACAAAAATACAATCTGGGAACCGCACGTTAATGCCACGAGGACCCAGGAATTGTGACATTTAAAGTCAGTCACCAAACTTGTAGTTTTATTTCAAATGCCGAATTAAAATAAATAATAGATATCGCTAATAGAACTTCGTGCGTATTCTCGCAGACGACGCCAATCGAAGATATTAATTTTTGTAACCACTCTTCGACTGGGAACATACGAGGATGTATGGCAAATTTGACTAGCTAGAATTGATCGAAGCCCAACTATGACCCACTTTGATACTAAATGAGGGGAGGATTAGTGCACACATCATTAGAAATGATACGACCAGTGGACCTAAGATCGGATCTGCTGACTCAGACGAGCCGACAAGATGGCAAAAACTAAAGGCTATGTAATTAAGTTCAAAAAGAAATGGTTTACGTGACATTTCAAGAGCACGATTTATCTCACGATATGATTTGCTAGATGTACGTTAAAAATAATGCACTAACAGATTTTTTTCATGTCACATCATCACTTCAATTAACTATTACAACATTTCCAGTAAGTTGGACTTAGTCCCTGTTTGAGCTCCATTATTTCCACAATAATGCATTTTTTTGCTTGATATGATGGGAAATATGTGGTAGAAAATGAATGAAAAATTATTGATATGATGGAAAATATTATTTTATTGAAGAATCTCAATGAGTAGAAAAATGAAAACGAAAAAATAATGTGGCTCAAACACGGTCTTAGCCCTTAGACGGTCCAACTAAACCTTCAACCACTATAACTACAAGGTATAAGGTCATTCCATTCATGCAAGGGTTAATCCCCTTTCACAAACCCGGGCAACCCCCTATTGGTGGCCCACCAATAAGGGGGTGCCCGGGTTTGATTTGGGCACAAAATTCCTGTAGAGGAAGGGAGGTCCTTCATTCAAAGTGTGAAAAGATCACTTCAAGCTACAGTGTTATAGACTTGCATTATGTAACTTTTGATCACCAATTGTCACTTCATTTTCTAGTGATTGAGCAGGCTTTCGATGTTTTAGCGTCCATTTGACGATATTTATAATGGTTAAACTTTATTTTCAATTACACGTTTCAATGAATCTATAAATATTATTGTTAGAATTTGGATGTGACCCGAATTCTTTTGTTGATGTATTTGAAGTATTGAAGAATTCTAATTGAAGTGCACGTCATGAAGAATTCAAGTTTGGAATGCTATTGGAGTCATATGAAGATCAAATTTCAATAATAATTAGGAGTTTGATTTAAATGAGGACTTTTGGATGATAAAAGACACTTTTTGGAGTATTAACCCGAGGGACAGGCGCCACATTGAGATTTGGGGCAGAACCTCGAGCGCTTAGGAGCTGGGGTCCGGGCCGGGTCGGGCTCACCCACAGCAAGTTTTCGGCCCGAATGAGTGTTTTTCGTCTTTTTCTTCTTCTACTTCGTTTTGGACTCGATTTTTTGACATCCTACTTCATCAACAACTCTACCAAGAGGTCTTAGACGTCCCCTACATGTTTTCCTATAAATATTAGGCTCTTTTATACAATTTAATAGTGTGAAATTTATGATCACTAGTTTTTGGGATCATTGTAATATTCTTCTCTCTTCTCCATTATTCTTGATGCAATAAAATCTTCTAATTCCTCTGCCATATTTTTGTCTTCTTTTATTCTTTTGTTCTTGATCACATACTTTATTATTTTGCCATATAACTTCAACATCTCAATCCATTGATTGGTGTCACAACAAGTGGTATCAGAGTAATTCTGCTATTGGCTTGTTTTGTAACAATTATTTACTCATTCACCATTTATTTCTATATATTTATAAATTAAACCGTTTAAAAATTCTTCACACTTAGAGAGAGATAATTCTTGTCATGATACCTGAACTAATGCAATTTCTAATTCTTTTTTGGCAATGAAAAATGGTAGGGTTGAAGTAGATATGTGATATTCCTCCAAATGGTGCCTCTTTCTATTATTATTATTAAAAAAAATAAAAAATAAAAACATATTTCCCGGTCTTGTATATCACTTTGTCCCTGATAGACCTACGACCTATGCCAATATATCGATTTTTAAGTTCATTATGGGTTCATCCCAAACCAAGCACAACAAAAGCAAGACTATGTATTTTTTTTCTCAAGAATCTATAATTGTAATTAAAAAAGAGAAGAATCTTAGTTCAACATCTCAAGTGGTTAGACGAGGCACAAATTGAAATAGGGGAGATTTGTAATGATTTTTCAATCTTTTACGTCATTGTGGTCGGACTTTATTAAGGATTTTTTACCACATTTTTCATAAGGCCCATTTATCTTTTCCTTCTCCGAATTCAAGTTATGGAAGAAGGAACCGAGAAGAAGGTATCAGTCGGAGGCTTAGTTTACAAATTTTTGCCCTGACCATTATTTTAAGAAAATAGAGTTTTGAATAATAATTTTTTTAGAAAATATGTGATTAAAAAGTAGAGAAAAATCTTGAACTTACGTATAATATATTTTATCTATAATATATTAAATATCGAATCAAGTGAGAATAATTTTTTGAACGATTTTAACCCTACAACAATTCAATTATTTTAATAATATCTTACTTTTCATTTTTAATATGTAATAAATAATACAAAATCATTATCAGGTATGAATTTCACGTTATTAATTATCAATAATTAACATTCACATTAATTTATATTTAATAAATCTATAATTATCATAGATAAATTTATTTCTATTCATGTATCTATAAATTTTAGTAGGTGTTTAAATTCATGTATTCGCAGTTAATTTTTATATATCAAATGTAGTATAAAAAGTTGCTCGTTTGTAGTATTTCATCATCATAAAAAATTTGAATCATAGAAGTTGGGTTTTGATAATACAATTTTCTTCTCTTAAATTTATATCCTAAATTTTATTTTATTTTAGTTCATTTGAGATTCATCGAATCCACCCAACAAATTGGTATCAATTATTACTTTTACAACACTTATAAAGTATTTTCAGGATAACGTGCAATACATGTTCAACTTTGATTAGTTATATAAAGGGAAAATTACAATTACGGTATCAAACCTTTCATTTGTACCATCCACGATACCAAATTTTTCAAAATATCGCATCTAAAGTCCAAATGGAAGGAAATTGTTAGTTTGACCTTAGTTGATCAAATAATTGACATTGACTAATTCTAAGATGATAAAATTATAACTTTACATTTTTTAACAAAAACCACAATTATAATATATTAATAATTAAATTTAAAGGCCAAAAACCACCCACCATCCTCCCGTACTTCCCCAATCCCTTACCCCAAAACCACCAATCGTAGCAGCAACGATCAACGCCATCGTGCCCATTTAACGTCGGCGCCGCTGATAAAAAAGTTGCAACAGCCACTTCACAACAAATTCTCACCATTGAAACTGAGCAAGAGATTGAATCCACTAACACACTAGATCCCACCCATTATGACAATTCCCTTGGCGAAAGAGATCGAAACACTATCACCACAGTTACAGTCACACACAGAGCAAGAACCCACTAACACTACCACCACAATCTCACAACAAGAACTCACTTACACCACCACCCATTGAAGAAGAAGAGGAAAATGGATGGCCGAATTCAGATAAGGCGAGTGCGTGAAGTGGTCGTCAAAGAAGACTAGAAATTCAACTAATAATACAACCAATAATCAAATTAACAATACTCAAAACTTAGAGTGTGTTTGGTAGAGATTAAAATCGAATTAAAATTGAAAAATTAGTCGTTATTGTTGACTTTTATTAGATGAGTGGGACCCAATAACGGTCATATTTTCAATTCTAATCAACTTTTTAGCTCTACCAAACAAGCTATTAATCCCAAAACCTTTTGAAGTGGTGGTGCCGGTTTTGAGGATGTGTTCAAGGATTATGCCAGAATGGAAAGTTGGGAATGGGTTTGGAGGATGTACCTCCAAACACTGTCTGACTTCACAATTTTGACATTCATCATAACACTGTTAAAATTTTGTTCTTTTGACATGATGGTGTCGATGATTGTGGCGGTGACCGTGGAAGATAACAGTGGCGATATCTTTAGGATTTGGTTTGTGTGGGTGTGGGTGTGGGTGTGGGTGTGGGTGTGAGTGTGGGAGGTGGGGTAGAGGGAAGAAGAATAAAACTTTTTTTTCCTTGATTTATATTTTTTAAATTTAATTATTAATATACTATAATTGTATTTTCATTGAAAAAAAATGTAAAGTTACAATTTTATCCTTTTAGAATTAGTCAAAATTATGATCAATGTTAATTATTTGGTCAACTACCAATTTCCTTCCATTTGGACTTCAACCTCGACATTTTGAAAGATTTGATATCGTGGGTGGTACAAATGAAAGGTTTGGGCAAAATCTACTACTAAATGAAAGGTTTAGTACATGACTGCAATTTTTCCTTGTATAAATGTATAGTTGAAAATGAGCATGAAAATTAAAAAATCTTGAAATAACAATCGTGAGACAGGACTTAATAAATTGCTCAACAAATTCGAACGCTATACATTTTGAAGGTCTTGTTCCATTTTGTTGAAATAAATAAATAAGATCGATGTTTGACCTTTTCCTAGTTTATTGTTGTATAAATCAAAATCAGGTCACCTGACATAGTCACGTGCCTCTTTTTCCCTCTTTTCTCCCTTCCCCCACTGACTTTTTGTTACTTGACTTCGATTTAAAGTTTTAAATCAATATGGTCAATTGGATATATCTAATTAATTCGTTATTAGCATGTTTTTCAAAAGTTAGGTTCCACAAATTAATTAACAAAAGAAAATACGTTGAAAATATGCCAACAATATCTTTTTCGATTTTATTGAGTTTAACACATTAATATATATACATAAGTTTTAATTCTCGAGTGCGATGTTTGACATTTTTTTTATTTCTCAGACGATAAATGAACGAAAATGGACAAGATCGAATTACTTGCACGATAAATTAGTGTAGTCTTGTGTCATCTAGACCGATGATAATATTCTCTGAAAATTTGTGTTTTCTTCTCTCTTTACCTAAATAATTCGATAAAATTCTTCCATTTTCATTAGTTGTTAATTAAAAAAAACCAAACCTTATAGATGAATGTACGATCGAAAAATTAATGAAATTTGTGGGTCCCATGAATTAACGTAGGTTTGAAAATGAGACGAATTTTAGAAAATCAGGGTCAAAAGGGTGATACTGTTCATTATGTTTTAATTTACCTTGACGAAGTGCACATAAGTAGTCTTATCGAGTAATGTATGCCAAACATGTAGGTAAGAAACTCGTTTTCCAACAATTTTGGTTGGGCAAAATTCTAGTACTGATACTGTTTATACGTACATATAAATATATATCTCCTTCACACTCTATGTACATTGATTCGAAATCAATTTCACTGAAAAAAAAAAAAAAACATTTGTAATTTTAATCCTTAACCTCTAGTCCGAATGATCGTGATTGTACCCCTCCCTTGAGTGTGAATTCTGGTGAGTGCCACCACAGCCTTACCTGACAAACCCGGTCCATCGGCAGATGACACTAATGGCCTGCAGGCAAAATCCCCCACCGGATGTCGTACAGGCCTACTCGGAGGCATTAGAATCCTCTCATTTATGTCGTCTAATGTCACGTCGCCTTCAAATCCTCCCGGTTTAACAAAATCAAATGGATACACAACCTTGTCTTCTATCACTCTCTTCTTCGATCTCTTCTCGCCACACGCACCTGAAATAATGTGCGTTAAGGTAAGATCCCACGTCGACTAAAGATGAAAATAACAACCAGGCGAACAAACTTACCCGAAGAAAATAGGGTTTCTTTATCAGATGTCGGTTGAGTGTTGAGTGATGAGATTGATGATGTTGAGTCATATGTTTGAAAGGCTGAGATTGCCTCTTGTGATGTTTTCATGTCAGTGAAAAGTGATGCATCCTCACTCATATTGCTCACTGATCTGCTCATACCTGCAAATATATACACATAACAAACACGTGCATAAATATTACTGTAATCAGGCAATAATAGGAATTTATTTATTCATAATTCAAGACATGGATTGATGCTATCACACTTACTTATTTGGCCCAATGCATCATAACTTTGATAAGAATTCTGAACAAAATTTGAGTTCCTGCAGTTCTGTATACAATGATTTTCAGAATCTACACCACTGTACTGCATCATAATCAAAAATTATTATTATCACCTCAATTGAATTGTTGAACTCTTTGGTTTGATCTTCATCAAACAAAAGCAATCTTCTCCGCTTAGAGCTGAATTCAAACAAAGCATCTTGCAGATATCCCGTTGAATAATCAGCTTCAAGAGGTGAAAAAAATGGTGGGGTGTTCTCCATCATCATCACTAACAAAAATCAAATTAAATTCATATACACACACATATATATAGTAAAAAAATAAAATGGAACTGTACAGAAAACGAGAGGTGAAGAAGAAAAGAGAAAAGTAGTGTAGTTACATTGTGATGTGTCTGCGTTGAAAACTCCAAGATTTTGTAATTCCCAAGCTAGGGAAGAGCTATGGCTGCTATAAGCAATGGAGTGAAGATCACTCATTTTTAATTTTTTTGTGTATAGTGTATAGTAGAGAGAAATATGTGAATTTAAATAGGAAAGTGAAAAAGAATAAAGTGACAAAATCAGATTGTTTTAGAAGTAATCAGTCAGTCAGTCAACGGCCAGCAAGAGGAAAAAAAAAAGTTGATTATTTCTTGGGATTCAAAAATAATTTACTTTTTCTTAAGAATTTTATATGTGAAGTGGGTAATGTGGGGGACTAAATAATTGCACTATACAAGGCAGGCAATATACACGAATGAAAGAGCAAGCAGGCAAGCAATATCAGTAACAGTACATAATTCAAATTAAGCTTTTCCTTTTTCATTGTTGTGATTTGACATGGTTGCCGACTGTTACTCTTTTGGGAACTTTTTTTTTCTCATTCTTGCTATTGTGGGGTCATATCACATTCACAACAGCATTTACTTTTTTTGTTTTTTTGTTTTTTCCATAATTTTGGTCGACAAAAGTCTAAATCTTGTAAGAGAGTTTTCCATGAGTTGTTTGGTGGGACCAGAAAATGGCATGCTGATGGGCCCACTATAAAGGAAATATTGCTGGTGTATGTAGTTGAACCAGTATGATGATCAAGTTTCTTGTTGATTATTTGAATGTATGTCGAGTCAGCGAGAAAAATAAAAGAATGGAATAAGAGGCAGCAGTAAAAGTTAATATTTTGTGTAATAAGTCATGACCTTTTGACTTTGGAAACGCTTTGGTTAAGGTTTGATCAGAGCCAGAACTCATAAATGGATATGAAACATTGGGTTTTGCCCATGATCTTGTGATAATCTCATAAGTATTACTCAAGTGTTTTTGAAGTGACTTGATAGGTATTCTTGATAGAAATATTTTTAAGGGTTTCAATTAAAAATAGTATCAAATTAGAGTGACGCTACAATAACATAATTGTTTACATAATGGTCTACATAATTACAATTGGCATTGATCAAAACCTTTAATTTAAATCTGACACTTTCACAACATCGACAAGATGGTTGACACATCACATTATGTCATTCATTGTGTACATTTATTATGTACACTTAGCATTTTCCATCAAATTAATCTACATTGAAACCCGGACAATAGAAATACCACAACCATCCTCAACTCAGTCATTATCACCGCCAACGAGGGCCAAGATGTTACATGGAAAAGCATCTCTAGTCGAAATAACGCCAAGAAATCTCATCATCATTATGGCTTGCAGATGCATATGTACTCGTGGTGGTGATTTAGGGTTTCGAGTTGGTGGTTTATGTAGAGACAATGGTGGTGTTGTAATGCAGTTAATGACAAAATCTTGGTGTTGTCGCTTGGTGGCGTCGTTAGTGAAAATACCCACATTTATGAATTTTAACCCAAACCAGCCATGACAAGGCTGAATTCATTGGGAGGAATGTTTTTATGTGGTGGAAACGATTTAAATAATAGAAAAAATATTTTGGGAATAAAAAAAGGTTGGATAGTGTTACGAATTTACGAGAATTTGTTTGGTTTTTGGTTTTACTCGTGTAAGTTTCCATATTTTTATCTAGACAATTTAGTTGAAAATGGATCACTTTTCGCCTTTCAGTAAAACTTATGGGTTAAAGTCTCTTATACAAAACGAAAATCCAGTAATCTCAAAATCACACTAAAACTTAAAATCTATTATAACACTAGACTGAACAAACCAAATGGCATAAGGTTTCACAGAATTGGGCTCACAACACTACAACAAAGTTTATTATATACGGCATGCATTATATGCCGTAAATAACTCTTCAAATCGTACAATAAAACGTCGTATAAAGTAATGCCGTAAAAAGTGGTTCACATTTTACGGCGTGCAAAGTACGTTATCTAGAGAACGTCGTAAATTAGTTTTATGGCATTCAGTTGCACGCCGGAAAAAGTATCTCACTTTTTACGGCGTGTTACAATATAAGCCGTATCTTGAATGACTTTCACGACGTTCAGTATATGCATGCCGTAAAAAGTGAGATGCTTTCTATATTAAATTTTGCATTCACCATATGAGAAAAGTTGCAGGGCAGGGTTTCTTTCCATATTTGTTTATTTTATTAGAGTTTTAACTATTATTGAAATCACTTGATCAGTTTATGCAGAAGAAAATTTCAAAATTCACACTTTTGTATTGTATTCCGAGTTATATGCAAGCATACCACATTCCGAGTTCTAAACATCACCTAAAATAGCCCAGATAGCTTCAAAGATTCCACAATATCTTTTCCACTTCAAGGCCCAATGTTTTCAACAAAATACAGAAAAATAATATGCTTTAAATAACTCAGAATCAGTTGATAGGATGAGCAGAAAAACACATTACGCTCCTCTACAAGAACTCAACGATTACAAATCACATTCTTGGCCTTCAAAGCTTAAGAAAACTTTGCCCTTGCCACTGTGCAATAAGTAAAGCTCAATATGTTGTACTATTTACTGATTGAAATTATATGATGGGAAAAATATCAGGTCCGATGAATTCACTGGGAAAACAAATCGACAATGAAAGCAGAGACGTCTAAAGTGAAGCAGCAAAAAGGAACCACCAAATTGGATGTGTCTTGGTTCTTTAAGTGCAAATTGGGTTTCTCTATACCCACAAAAATAAAGAGAAAAAAATAGCCTAAGTTTCAATTCGAATTTTATTGAAACCTCAATCAAAATTGAACTAAGTTTCAATCGATTTTGAACCCTAGTTTTACCAATAACCCAAATTACATTTTACATTATTTCCCTGCAAATTGATAGCAAAACAAAAATGCCTTAAAAAAATCAATAAACAATACCTAAAAGCTATCCTCGTGCTGACTTCACTCATTAGGTTAGTGGGCTCACGGCTAATGGATGATTGAACGGTTGCTAGCTGATCGAAGGGTGGTAATTTGGGAGAGAACGGCGTTCATTAGCGTGTTTTATAATGAGCGTGAGAAAGAAAATGAAAATAAAACGTCCGCATTTACGGCGTGCAAATAACTAATGTCGTAAATAGTGTAGATAATTGATTTTTAACGGCATACATACATCGCATGCTGTAATTAATCTATTCTGAGTTTGATCATAAAATGTCCGCATTTACGGCGTTTATTTGCATGCTGTAAAAAGTCAATTTTTTTTTACAATTTACGGCATACACATAATGAACGCAATAAATAGTGTAGGTAATTGATTTTTAATGGCATACATATATCGCTTGCCGTAATTAGCCTATGTTTGACACCCATTTTGGGAGAAAAATTGGGTTTTGAATAGTGATTGATGGAAGAATGTGTGGTTAAAAAGTAGGAAGAATTTTTGGGTTTATGTGTAATATTATTTTATTGATAGAATGTGTGGTTGAAATGAAGAAAGAGATAAAAAATGAGAATGAGAATGAAAAAAAAAATGGGTGTCAAACATAGGCTTAATCTATTTTACAGCATGACGTAGATGCATATCATAAATGAATGCCTTAAAAAGCTACTTTTGTTGTAGTATAAGGATCCGTCCGAGTATTGTACCCTTTTTGTATCATGGTGACACCCTTTGAACTAAAATGGCAAAGTGAAGTTGTTTCAATGGACCATATAATATCAACCTTTCTTTCAATAAAGAATAACAAAGATTCACTCAAGAATCTCTCCAACCACAATATTGAAGATAACACAAAAACAAAAAAGACAAACCGAATCTCACATAGAGAAAACCTTAGAACTCACACAGCGAACAGACAATTAGAATGACCAAAAATATCTTACAAGGACATTATTTATACTAATACTTACTGATAAGTATGTTTTTGTACACTTATTTAATACATAAACGCTTATCATCGATGAAAAGAGCGGATATAGACTAACAATTGGGTAATTTTGGCTTTTGTAGGTCAAAACCCAAATGGAAAGAGAATAAAACAAAAAGAAGAGAAAATAGATCAAAAGCTTACAAAAACATGAAGTTGGGGACTAAAGTGCACGAGTAAGAAAGTTGGAGGACTTTGGATGCAAATTATATGGGCATGATTGAAAATGAAAGTCAAAATTTGAGGACCAGAGAGACTTAAAAACTAATCGAGAGCAAAGCGTTCGCACTAGTAATGCTTCCCTAAGCGCGCCGCTTCTTCTCTAGGGCATTTTTGCTGTTTTTATTGAATTTCGAGAGCTTTTTGGGCAATTTTCAGAACACGTTTTTAGGGCTTTTGTAAGCTATTTTCAGCCACTTTTGAGCAAGGTTCTAAAAGGCGTAATGCGTGGCGATGCGTGGAGACCGAGCTATGAGCTAGGCGAGCTTAGGCTAAAACGTAAAAAGGCATTTTCTTATTTTAATTTTTAATCAATTAAAAATAATATTTACTAAACATTTAAAATAGATTTATAAGAACTTTACATTTTTTTCAAAGTTTTCAACAAAAATATAAGTTTTAAATTTAAATATAAAATAGTAAGTAAATAACATAGGAATTTAAATTTTATCTAACTTTTTATCTAAATAGCATAGACTTTATTTTTGAACACTGGACGAGAGTGACAGTGTGCATTTTTATTTTTGAGCTTTAGTTCAAATTCGATAAGTAAATAAATCTTCTTTTAATAACTCGGGTGTTTTAAGAAATTATCTACCGTAAATAAGATTCATTGGTCACTTGACTTTTGGATTCAAATGGTTTTTTTTATTTTAAATTAGGGCAAACTAAGGAAATTAGCATTTAATAATTTTAAACTTCAAAGAATTGTAAAAAAATAATAATAAAAAAAATAGTAATACGCGCCTTGGCGTGCATAATTGCGCCTAGGCACTCTTTAATGGTCAACAATTGTCGTTGACCGCTAAATAAGAAGCTAACCCATTTGGCTTGGCGTTTTGGCCGCGCCTCACGCCAAGACGCGCCTTTTAAAACAGTGCTTTTGAGGGGCTCTTTTTCTCTGTTCAATTTCGAAGGCTTTTTGGGCAATGCTAATCTTGTTCCTCAGCAGTTCTGTTATTTGTATGGATAAAGGTTTTGTTAACAGATCAGCAAATTGGTCTTGAGTGTGTACATGCCTAACTTGAAGTGTACCCCTTTGAACTAAATCTCGCACAAAATGCAAGTCAATTTGTATATGTTTCATCTTGGAGTGTTGTACTGGATTGAAACTTAAATTAGTCGCTCCTAGATTATCACATAATAATAAGGGGGATTTTTTAGGTGGATACCCGAGCTCATGAAGAAGTGATATAATCCACATCGTTTCAGCTGCTGCATTACCTAGAGCTTGGTACTCAGCTTCCGTAGTTGATCTAGCCACATCTCTTTGTTTCTTGGAGCTCCAAGATATTGGGTTGGCTCCAAGAAAACTGATATATGCCGATGTGGATGTACGGTCATCAAAATTTCCTGCCCAGTCGGCATCAGAGTATGTTGTTAAATCTGAATGTGGACTTTTCGTAATCTGAATGCCATGAAAATTGTTTTCTTTAGATATCGAAGAAATCGCTTTGCTATTGTCCAATGATTGGTTGTTGGCTTGTGCATGAATTGAGACAGTTTATTGACGGCGAAAAAGATATCCAGACGTGTCAAAGATAAGTATTGAAGATTTCCAATTATACGTCGGAATTATGTGCTATCTACAGCCGTGGTGCCATCAATTAATTAGAGAGAAGTGGTTGTGGAAAAAGTTGTGGCAAGATCAACTACGAAAGCTGAGTACCGGGCTCTAGCAAACGCAGCAGCTGAAATGATGTGGATTATATCACTTCTTCTTGAGCTCGGGTATCTACCTCAAAAATCCCCGTATTGTTATGTGAGAATCTTGGAGCAACTCATTTAAGTTTCAATCTAGTGCAACACTCCAGGATTAAACATATACAAATTGACCTGCATTTTGTGCGAGGTTTGGTTCGAAGGGGTCCACTTTAAGTGAGGCATGTACACACTCAAGGCCAATTTATTGATCTGTTAACAAAACCCTTGTCCAGATAAAGAACAGAACTACTGAGGAACAAAATTGACATTGCCAATGGAAGCTCAATGTTGCGGGGGCGTATAACGCATGATCAAGACAAAAAGTTAAAACACGAGATTTAAGCCACAAATCACGCTGAAAATAATCATCCGAAATCAGTTTTTTTGTAATTATTGTTTTCAATATTTTTGTAATCTTTACACTTATGGCTCTATATTTTTCAAGTACATTTCTTGTAAACCTCTGTATATAACATCTACGGATGACAGAAGTGAAAGTGTGTGAATTTACATATTCAAAGAGCAATACATTTTTCTCTATATGGGATTCCATCTTAAAAGGTCAACCTTATTAAGAGGAGTAACCCAAACTCTTATAAATTGGTCTATGTTTTCATCTTTATTCGATGTGAGATTTTATCCCTTAACATGGGCAAGATGGTGGCTCATTTGAGTAGACAAATCTTGAAATCCGTGTGTTCAATATTTTTTGAGTTTTAATCGGATAGAATTGCTCATTGGAGCTTAATGGACTTTGATACCATATAGAGTAAAATGTACTACTCTTTGAATATGAAAATTCACACACTTTCATTTCTATCATCCGTAGATGTTATATACAGAGATTTACAAGAAATGTAACTGAAAAATTTACAGAAAAACTGATTTCGGATGATTATTTTCAGCATGATTTGTTCCTTAAATCTTGTGTTCCCATGATTATTTTCGTTATTTTGAAAGTATTCCCATGAAACTGAAGTCTAATCTTCCTTCTATTTTCAAAGATTTCTTGCTCCAGTTGAGAGAGAGTTGGATAGGAAATTTAAATGCCTTCAATCTGACTGTTGGAGAGTACAGAAAGCTTGAGCTCTTTCTTGCTAACTTGTGAGTAACGTTTAGGCACCCTTGTCCAAACACACCCAAAAGAATGGCAGGACAGAGAGGAAACATAGGCAAACAGGGGAGCTGGTTTAAGTTTGTTAGCTCAGAGTAGTATGCCCTTGAGGTTTTGGTGGGAGGCTTTTCTCACTTTTTGTGTTTCCTGTAAATAGTCTGGCAACTCTAGTTTTACAAAACAAAACACTTTTGTGTTTCTTTTCCAGCTGAAACCCAATTACAAGAATTTTAAAACATTTGCCTGTGCTTGTTTTCCTTTCCTTAGGTCTTATAATAAAAACGAAGTTGTTTTTTCATACTTCACACCGTCTTCTTAGGATAAAGTAACAAACACAAGGGCTTCAAGTGCTTGCACTCTAATGGCAAGATATATGTAGCCCGAAGAGTGACATTGGATGAGAACCTTTTGCATGTGGTTTTGTCTCTCTTTCTAGGATACTTCTGTTTATCATGTTCAATATCAACAAGGACCTTTTGTTGGGTCACCTATTCTTGGTGACACATGTGGCGGTGTTAGTCTTGTGACAACTTGTTCTCCTAGGAGTCTACCATCGTTAGCTGCTTCATCTCATTCTTATCAGCAGCATGTATCATCTTGTTTCATTGTTCCCATTTTATCTATGGATAAATCTATATGTACATAATCATTGTACATAATAGATTACATAAGCCCATGTGGAAGAAATTTGACCGTGAATGTGAAGTGTGGAAAAGTCAAAAATTGTAGATTGACGATGGATGCGCGCCACATGTCCATTATGTAATGTATTATGTAAGTGATTATGTACTTGTAGCATGATCATTTATCTACTGTAGCTTCTCCACCTTAATTAGATGCTTCTCCATTTGTTCCTCCAGTACAACCCTGTCATCCATGCAAACCAGATCAAAATCTGGCATTCATAAGCCAAAAAGGGTTGGTTGCTTGTCTACTTCTTCCTCGTCTGCTAAAGAGTCGTATCTGCTAAGGCAGCATTACTAGATCCTAAGTGGCCAAGACATGTCAGTAGAATTCCACGAATTGAAGCATGACAACACTTGGGAGACTTGTCCTATATTTTGATCAGATGTATGTTCTGGGCAATAAGTGAGTGTTTATGATATGCATTGTTGATGGTACATTGAGAGGTACAAGGCCAGATTTTTGGTCAATGGCTGCCAACGGATTATGGGGTTGATTACTTTGGGACTTCCAGTCCAGTCATCAAATCATCCACTATCAGAGTTATCTTAACCCTTGCTGTGACTTTTGGTTGGTATACTAAGCAAAAATTGACACAAGTAATGCTTTTTTGAATGGGAATCTTCATGAGGTTGTTTATATGTCTCAGTCACAAGCTCAATAAAGCCTTGTATTGGCTGAAACAATCCCCCCAGACTAGGTTTGAAAAATTAAACCAGTCTCTAGGGCTTTTCAAAACTCCAAATCAAATACTAGCCTGCTCCTCTTCTTCAGCTGGCCAATCCCTGTTTATATTAGTGTGTGTGGATGATATTCTAATTATTGGCCATAGTAAGTCTCAGGTGCCGCAACTGGTTCACGATCAAGACTCTCAATTTTCCCTTAAGTCCTTGGGTTCTCTGAAGTATTTTCCTGGATTTGAAGCTATGAGGGATCACAATTGTTTATACTTGTTACTCGTATAAATAACTCGTACAATAAATACACGTGGCAAGTGGACAAGTTCCAACGAAATCCTAAATATAGCCAAGTGACAAATTGCACAGCAAGTGAACCTAGATTCGTCCCACCACATTCTGCCCATATGGAGGGTCGGTCGAGCCACTATCAACCGAACCCCTGCCTTGTCGAACCCCTTTTGGCCGAACCACTATTGGAAAGCTAAGCCCCAACAGATAACATGGAGCCTGAAGAGGCGTATTGGAGAAGATCCCGTACCCGACCTTGTATCAAGTGGGTGATGTGACAACTCTATACATGTAGCTCCACTTAATGAAACAAGTCTAGTCTAGTCTTACACATCTGGCATAGGGCTTCCAAGCCGTCACGACATTAAATGTGAAATGTCCTACGAATGATTGATTGATGGCTGCGATAAGAGGCCTTAGCTATGCGGATGAGGCCACGTGTTTCATCATCTAACGGCTCTCCACCATTGTATTTTACTATAAAAGCACACATTCAACATTGTAAAGGATGATGCAAATATATACACGCAAAGAAACACTTTGGCAGCCCCTCTATTTACCAGACTTATCCCTCCGGTCAACTCCCATTTTTATATAGAAAATAATCACATTACAACTAATAAACTAGAGATACCCTTGGAACAACTCTCCTGTTGGACCATTTTTTGGGGTCAACAGATTGGCGCCGTCTGTGGGAAACTTACAAATACCGTAACCACGTGCATCCTAGTGGTAAAAGCCACCCGCGAAGGACCTTGGACAAAGGGTTAAATTCTTGAAAAAGAATCATCACTGGAAGGCCATCGAAAAGAGTGCCATGAATTCTAGTCGCCAGGGTACGCAAAATGAAGGAAGACGACGGGAGGCTTCTAAAGAAGAAGTTCTCCGAACAAACGTCAACATGCACCGTCCCCATCATCGCCACAGAAGGGGGGGTACAGCCACCCGCCTAGCGCAAAGAGTTGGTGAGATGGCAGCGAATATGAGGGATATGGCCCAGCAAAACGCCGCCATGCAACAATTGCTAATGCAAATGCAGCAACAGGCTGAACCGCAGATGCCTCGGAATGGATCTTACCACCCAGAAGGCGAATATATGGACACCGCAACATATCCTCAGAGGCGCGGCGAGATCGACCCGAAAGAAAGGGAATTGGGAGTTGAGGCTTCCAACAATTGTGCCACCAACCACCTCGGCGGGGATGCTCCCCAAGGTTTCCCCCCAGAGTACTCCCAAGATGGCGAACCACAAAGGTCTGCTAGTGTTTTCAACCGGATTGGGCCTTTTAGGCCTAGTAGGCCGCACCGACCTCCGACTCAAAGACCACTGGATCGGAATGAGGAAAATGAGCCCCAGGAAGTCCGACCTCCCCCTAGAAATAGGCGGGAGAGGAGGAAGGCCGCTAACGCGCGGAATCAGGTTGACGCAACCCCTAGGTATCAAGCCGATAGAAATGACTCGGATGGGCCTTGCAGGTCATTCGAGATGGACGACGATGACGAGAGCTTGCCCTTTTCGCAGGAACTACGAAATGCGCCAGTCCCAAACCACTTTGTCCCCCCCAAGATACCCAAGTATGAGGGCAAAGGCGATCCGGCGAAGCATCTCAATAACTACAAAACTCAAATGTCCCTAAGAGGAGCCTCGCCAGCGCTTAAATGTAGAGCCTTCCACCTCACTCTGACAGGGGCAGCGGAAATCTGGTACAGCCGCATCCCAGCGGGCAGCATCAGAAGTTGGCCGGATCTGAAAAAGACCTTTCTTAACCAATACTTGTCCAGCAAGGAGGGGGAGGCCCCAATTCAGAGGCTACAAGACATGAGGCAGCAGGCGGGGGAAACCTTGAAAAGCTACTTGGCCCGCTTTACTGATGAAATGACATACTGCGAGCAAGTAACTGACAGAGAGGCTCTGTCAGCCCTAAGGGGAGGCCTCAACATGAATACGTTTTTTTGGAGGGACGTACGCAACCAGAACCCCTCCACCTATGACGCTTTGGTGGAGATGATAAGGAGCAAAATTGTTAATGAAGAACTCATAGACCATCGTAAACGAACCTCAATGGGATTGCCACCGCCCCAAAGGCACAGGAGGGGTCCAATATCTCACCGGTGGACCAACAATGGACTCAGGCAGGGCATGCTATATCTCCTACCTCCGGTCAGGCATTGGCCACCGTGACCCTAAACGCGGTACCCTCATTGGCGTATGAAGAAACAGACCCCCATCGAACTCGCGGGCCGTCAAACTGGCCAAGAGGAAGAGGGAAAGGAAAGGCGAAGGGTGTGGAGCCTAGGAATAGGCCATACCATGCGCCCCACCCACCGGCCGGCCGAGGCGCCGAAAACTACCCGTACAAACAGCGCCGAAATGAATATAGAGACCCCCATGAAGAAAAAAATGCCAGCCCGTAGGAGGATGTCCCCCCGCTCCGACAAAAGCCTCGATACAGCGGTTCCGGATGGAACCTTGGGAACGAGCCCCCCGGAGAAAACACGAGGAAGATGGAAACAAGGCACGGGACCCAAGACCCAGAAGGGGGTCATCGGCTGACGCCAGAAATGCCCCTATCAGGGAAATAGAGACTATCATTGGCGGTCCACACATCGGGGAAAGTTCGAAAAATGCTCAAAGGAACTACGCGAGAGAGGCCAAGGATTCCCCTATGATGAATTATCTGATCAAGGGTTCTAGCAAGGGACCCGGAGGTGCTCCACCCATTACTTTTTCACCAGAAGATTCTGCAGGAGTCCACTACCCGCATTGCGACGCTTTGGTGGTTCGAGCCGTGGTGGCCTGGAATGGTCTCAAACGCATGTTGATCGACAACGGGAGTTCGGTTAATATACTTTTCGGAACCACCTTTGACAAAATGGCAGTAGACCATGAGCTGGCACCCATGACCGCCCCCTTATATGGTTTCACCGGGGACAGCATCATCCCAAGAGGAAGGATTACTTTGACGGTCGAAATGGGGGAATCCCCTTGCCAGGTCCAGCGCTTTATGGAATTCCTGGTAGTTGATCATAGGTCCGCCAACACGGCGTTCTGGGACGACCCGCATTGAGGGAGCTAGAGACAATAACTTCCATACATCACCTTTGCATGAAATTCCCCACCAAGGAAGGTATTGCGACGGTCATGGGCGATCAGGCGGGTTCCAGGGAATGCTATCTAAGCTCTTTGAGGAAGTTCGAACCCAGAAGCTTCAATATGGTGTTGGCAGATGCAGAAATGAAGGAAGCACCCGAAGAAAGGGACACCCCTGAACAAGGGGCCGACACCCTGGGAGCCGTCGAAATAGACCTGGACCCCAGGATTACGGAGTCGGATTCACGAGCCACTTCGGTAGAAGAGTTGGAACCTTTTCCCGTCGATTTGAGAGACCCCACCAAAACGCTGCAAATCGGGAAAGAGCTCAGCACGGAGACAAAAGCCGAACTGAAACATTTTCTGCTCACCAACTTAGATATATTCGCTTGGAAGCATGAGGATATGGTGGGCATAGACCCTAATGTCAGCTGCCACCATCTCAACATAGATCCCGAAGTAGCCCCCCACGGCAAAAAAGAAGGGCCTTGAATCCGGAAAGGTACACGGCATTGAAAGAAGAAGTGCATAGGCTTGTATCCAATGGGTTCATCAGGGAAGTAGTATACCCAAAATGGGTATCCAACCCCGTCCTAGTTAAGAAGGTAAACGGCAAGTGGAGGGTCTGTGTGGATTTCTCTAATCTCAACCAAGCCTGTCCAAAAGACAGTTTCCCACTCCCAAGGATCGACCAGCTGGTCGATTCCACTGTAGGTCACGAACTTATAAGTTTCATGGACGCCTATTCTGGGTACAATCAGATCCCAATGCACCGCACAGACGAAGAACACACCTCATTCATAACGGACCGAGGCCTGTATTGTTACAAGGTAATGCCTTTTGGTTTGAAGAATGCCGGTGCCACGTACCAACGGTTAGTAAACAAGATGTTCGCAGACCTGCTGGGCGAAACGATGGAGGTGTACGTGGACGATATGTTGGTAAAAAGTCTCAAAGCGGTGGACCATGTATCCCATCTGCAGGCAACATTTAGGATCCTCAGAAAATACCACATGAAGCTCAACCCATCCAAATGTACATTCGGTGTCGCCTCGGGAAAATTCCTGGGATTCATGGTTAACCAGCGGGGCATCGAGGCCAATCCTGAGAAAATCGAGGCACTACTGAATATGAAGTCCCCCAACAAGCCGAGGGAAGTACAGTGCCTCACAGGGAGGCTTGCAGCGCTGAGTCGTTTCATCTCCAAAGCTACCGACAGATGCCTCCCGTTCTTCCAAGTCCTGAAAGGGAAAAAGAGGTTCCAATGGAACAAAGAATGCGAAGAGGCATTCCAGGGACTAAAGAAGCACCTGGGCCAGCCCCCGCTCCTCTCCAAACCAAGAAAGGGAGAAGTCATGTCGTTATACCTGGCCGTAAGTGCCAACGCTGTAAGTTCGGTACTCGTCAGGGAACAAGATAGCGTACAGCTACCCGTATATTATGTTATCAAGGCCCTTGTGCCAACAGAGACTCGCTACGCCAACGTCGAGAAGCTGGCTCTGTCATTAATGATTGCCTCAAGAAAATTGAGACCCTATTTCCAGGCCCACAGTATCCATGTAATGACTAACATCCCCCTCATGCAGGTGCTCCAGAAGCCGGACGCATCCGGGAGATTGATGAAATGGGCTATGGAGCTAAGTGAATTCGACATCTCGTACCTACCCAGAACTGCTGTGAAAGGACAAGCCGTAGCGGACTTTGTGGCCGAATTCACAGAACCCGTCGACATCGATATTGCTATCAGACCCGAGGAGTCGCCGACCTGGATGTTATTTGTGGACGGATCGGCAGGGGAAAGCGGCTCGGGAGCTGGGGTACTGCTAGAAAGCCCAGAGGGCCACAGACTTAACTGCACCGTGAGGTTCGGATTTAAGACAACCAACAACGCGGCCGAATATGAGGCATTACTGGCGGGCCTGAAACTCGCCAGAGATGCAGGTAAAAAGTATGGTTGTCAGAAGCGATTCGCAGTTAGTGGTAAGTCAGGTCAACGGCGATTTCACCGCCAAAGACAAGGGCATGGCAGCTTACCTAAATACGGTCCGAGGATTGATCCCTTACTTTGATAAATTCGAACTGACCCAGGTTCCCAGAGCAGAAAACGCGCACGCGGACGCACTATCAAAGCTGGCTAGTAGTAAAAACTCGGAGTTGCTCAAGTTTATACCTATTGACTACCTTGCCGAACCTTCCACCTCCAAGGCAGAGGAAACAATGTGGCCCATCCTGGCGTATCTCAGAAATCACACCCTCCCGGAAAACCAGCAAGAAGCTCGGAAGATCAGGCGCAGGGCCGCTCGTTATGTAATCAAGAAGGGGGTTTTGTACAGACAAGGATTCTCTTCGCCGCTCCTACGGTGTACTGGGGGCGAAGAAGCGGATTACGTCTTGAGGGAAATACACGAGGAGATATGTGGAAACCACACTGGAGGCCTAACACTCGCCCACAAAGTCCTGAGGCAGGGGTACTACTGGCCCATCTTAAGAAAGGATGCTATCCGTTTCGTGAAGAAATGCGACAAGTGTAAGCGTTTCTCTCCCATACAGCGGCATCCATCCCAGGAACTCACTGTTGTATCCAGCCCTTGGCCTTTTGCCAAATGGGGGATCGACCTGATAGGCCCCATGCCTAAAGGAAAGGGAGGGGCTAATCACGCCGTCGTCGCCATAGATTACTTTACTAAATGGGTTGAGGCAGAGCCATTGGCAAGAATCACAGAGGCGCATACCTCAAAATTTTTGTGGAAAAACATCATATGCCGTTTTGGAATTCCCCACTCTATAGTAACGGACAATGGGCGACAGTTTGACAACAAGAAACTTCGCGACCTCTGTGACGAGTTGAATATCCGAAAGCATTTCTCCTCCCCTCACCATCCTCAAGCAAACGGCCAGGTCGAGGCAGTTAACAAAACTATCAAGCACCTTCTCAAAAAGAAGCTGGATGAATCGAAATGGGCATGGGTTGACGAGCTCCGCAATGTACTGTGGGCAATACGGACTACCAGTAGGACAGCTACCGGGGAAACCCCATTTTCTATGACTTACGGAGCAGAGGCTATGAGCCCCGTAGAGATCGGCCTGCCATCGCCCCGGAGCCTACACTTCACCGAAATCTCAAACGAAGAGATAAGACGGGGCGAGTTAGATTTCCTTGAAGAGAAGAGGGAAGCCTCGCAAGACAAGCTACTGGGCCTCATAAGGTTGCACCCATATATTACGTGGTATGTTCAGATAGAGAGGATGCCACATTGACCGACTTAACTGTTTATACTTCAAAGTTCGACCCACACATGAATGTACGACTCCAACTTGGGGGACTGATGTTACTCGTATAAATAACTCGTACAATAAATACACGTGGCAAGTGGACAAGTTCCAACGAAGTCCTAAATATAGCCAAGTGACAAATTGCACAGCAAGTGAACCTAGATTCGTCCCACCACATTCTGCCCATATGGAGGGTCGGTCGAGCCACTATCAACCGAACCCCTGCCTTGTCGAACCCCTTTTGGCCGAACCACTATTGGAAAGCTAAGCCCCAACAGATAACATGGAGCCTGAAGAGGCGTATTGGAGAAGATCCCGTACCCGACCTTGTATCAAGTGGGTGATGTGACAACTCTACACATGTAGCTCCACTTAATGAAACAAGTCTAGTCTAGTCTTACACATCTGGCATAGGGCTTCCAAGCCGTCACGGCATTAAATGCGAAATGTCCTACGAATGATTGATTGATGGCTGCGATAAGAGGCCTTAGCTATGCGGATGAGGCCACGTGTTTCATCATCTAACGGCTCTCCACCATTGTATTTTACTATAAAAGCACACATTCAACATTGTAAAGGATGATGCAAATATATACACGCAAAGAAACACTTTGGCAGCCCCTCTATTTACCAGACTTATCCCTCCGGTCAACTCCCATTTTTATATAGAAAATAATCACATTACAACTAATAAACTAGAGAAACCCTTGGAACAACTCTCCTGTTGAACCATTTTTTGGGGTCAACAATACTCACAATGGTGCTGCAGAAAACAAAAAGTGGTTTCCAGGTATAGTAAGTCTAAATGTCGAGCATAGTGCATGGAGCCACTGACATTATTGTGAAGAATATTATAAATTGTATATAATAAACTTATTTCTATTACAAAGTAAAAGACCCTATTTATAGGGTTACAAATAACTGTAAAAGGAAATAAACATAAAAGGAAATATTATGCAATCTACTACTAAGGAAAGTAATCCTACACTAAAAGGAAATATTATAATCACAATCTTTGATGATCTCTGGAATCTTATTCAATATCCTTGACATCCCCCCTCAAATTGATGCTGGTAAAATCATCAATTTGTCATCATGAATTGATGACGATGACAATACTTGTGCCCTCGAAGAAGAAATCCAAATCAAAGCAACCAACGACGAAAAGTACTGACGACGAGAGACCAAGAACAACAAAGAACCACTCCAAAATCACTTCAAGAACACTCCAAAGAAACAACGAGAACCAACGAAAAACCACGAACAACTACGAGAAACCACCGAAGAAGAGTCACACGTTGACAAAAATTCAGTCAACCGTGGACGACCAGAAGAACCACACCTAAAAGGCTGAGTTGTGACCCAAGAGAATCGAAAATTCAACTACTCCAAAGACACTCCAGAGAGCTCACTCACCAGTAAGAATTTCCAAAGGAAATTGACGAAGTGTGCCAACACACACAGCGAGCTCTATCTGTTGGGAAAACTTAGTTGAACATATAATTCATGTTCCAACAAAAGCTCTAACGCCAAAGCATCGGCCAAAACTCCAGATGAACTGGACATATACTAAACCAAATTCCAAATGAACTGAACCAAATTCCAGATGAACGGGACATATACTAAATCAAATTCCAAATGAACTGGACCAAATTCCAGATGAACTGGACATACTTAACCAAATTCCAAATAAACTGGACCAAGTTCCAGATTACCAAAAGCTGAAGAAACTCCAAACAAACTGCAAAAACTGAGTTGCGGCCACCGGAATGTGATGCGACTTTGTAGGGATACATCCGAAAAAAAAATAAAAAAAGAAAAACAACATTGGTAGCCGGACGAGCAGCTCAAGGCCGCTCGCCGGAAACAAAATTCAAAGGTTAATTTGTTTAAGATCGAAACTGTTCTGATACCATGTGAAGAATATTATAAATTGTATATAATAAACTTTTTTCTATTACAAAGTAAAAGACCCTATTTATAGGTGTCAAAGATTGTAATAGATTATAATTAGTTATACTTTCCTAAGATAGTTTATGGTATAATCTTTCCTTTCTTAGTTTAGTTATAACCCTATAAATAGGGTATTGTACATTGTAATATTTACGAATTCAATATATCATTCAATATATTATTTTACATGGTATCAGAGCTCAAGGGTTTTAATTCTTACCAGCGGTGAGTTTGTTTTCGATCGGACCTTCCTGTTTCGGGGCTTTCTCTTCGACGTCGTTCCAGTTTCGGCGTTCCAATTGCTCATGGGGAAAGATATCGAGGATAAATACTAGTTGTGTTTCTTCTGAATATATATATATATTGTTTTGTCTTCTCTCAATTGCTCTCTCCCACTCTTTTAACTATTCGCAAGTACTGAAATGACTCGAAATGTTCATTTCTAAAGGCGGGGCAAAATTGACAAGATTAATTCCGCTCGACTTGGGAACAATTTAACTTCCTTGATAAGACCAAAGAATAAAGTGTGCAACAGTTTCCCACTAGAAGTGTTCTACGAAATAAATATACAAATCAAGGAATTAGATGGCATTTCAATAGAAAATTCAATTAAACATCCATACAACAATATCAAATTCAGCATATTTGGCCTGCCTCTCTTTTAATATACATACAAGAAGAGGGGAGATGGTTAGATTTCTTGTTTTCAAAATTGAAATTGCATTGATGAACGAACCCCAGCCACCAAAGAATATCCATAGCTTTCCTTACTAGATGTCACCAGCAGAATATGGAAAAGTACTGGTCCTGTTTAATCCAACAATGTAGTTTTGATTTACAAGAGTTCAGTTTGTCTGATTTGGGAATCTTGCATCGAGTCTGAGATGGGCTTGGATTCAAAGAACTTAGCAACAGCCTGGTAGAGATTCTCTTCCTCGAATGGTTTGGACACGTATCCATCCATCCCACATTTAAGACATTTGTCTGAGGTTGCGTGGATAACATCGGCTGTCATCGCCAATATTGGCATATGCCACACTCTATTTCCTGCAGTTCCTTTGATGGTGCATCCTCCCTTCATCTGTTCATTTGCATTCCTCTCCATTTGCCTAATCCGTCGAGTTGCCTCGAAACTGCAATTATTGGAATGAGCAAATTAGCCTTTCCTCAAAAGAAAGTTTAAAGTCCAAGTAGTCATAAACCTATCAGGATTCTAGTGGACCGTAAAAACTACAACACACCAACTTGAAGCTGAATTGGTAAACAATCTCTTTGATGGAAGATCAAGTTTATTGCAAACTACAAGGATGCTGCCTATGTTGGAATAAAGATTGCCCCGGGTGAGAAAAACATTTATTTGATGGCATAAAGATGTTTGAAGCAGATAAACAATGAAGCATACTAATACGAGACGTGCACTAATTGGACCCAGAAGGATGCTATAATTGACAAAGTGAGGACATGCTGTATGGAGTTAGGACCTATATCAGAATCGATTGTTCCAGTTATTCAAATCACAACGAAAATTTCTTGAAGTTCAGATTTCCCATTTTTCTGCAATATAAAAATATATCCAGTACATAAACTACTCTTTGATTGCAGGACAGTATCAGCCAAATTGTTCTTGCCAGGTTAACAGACTCTAAAATACAAAAATATGCTAGTGTATGCCATGTACAGTGAGGTAACAATTTCATTCTTGAAGTTCAAAAAGCATATGGTTAATACTATATTCTAACTCATGCAACTTAGAGCACTGGAAAAATGAAATCACAACTAGAAAATCATCAAGATGAAAAATGGCAGGGTCGTGGCAATTGCAATATTTGGTTGATATGAGTAAAGTATTCGTGTCTAAATTTTCAAGCAGGCTTGCACACATATAACGTGAAGAAATGGGGTGGAGGATTGGTTTGCTAATAAAGCATTGTCCAGTGACAGTCTGAAGAAAGTTGAGGATGTAGGAGAGGTGCTAGGCTTATTATTACTATATAGGATTCAGATCCCTTAGTTTAGGTTTGGTGGATTTTATTTTTTGTGAGTTCTTGTAATGGTGGCAGTACACCCACTAAAAGTTTTTACTTTTCTCTATTCACTTCTCTTCATGTAATTTTGGAGGTAAGATACTACTTCCCCCTCCCTATCATACTCGTATCTTAAGCTATATGTTTCCGAGATGAAATATCAAGTTATGATCTCAAAAAGAAACATCCACATTATATACCAGGTATCAATTCCAGAAAGTTTTAAGAACATACCCATCCATTTCGGGCATCTGAATATCCATGAAGCAGGCGTCGAAACTGTGAGGTAGATCAAGCCACTTAAGAGCCTCTTCACCACTTTTAGCACACACTACATCAGCCCCAAACTTTTTGAGTGCACCAGCAGCAACTCTGCGGTTCACTATATTATCATCAACTACCAGTATCTTCTTGCCACAGAGCAAGCTATGAAGGAAAGTTGATTTGCACACATCTTGTGTCTTACGACCCATTCCCAACACCTGTTGAAGGCATGCAGCCACCATACTCGCTCTTAAAGGTTTCATGATCACAGTATCCGAAAAACCAGCTGCCATAGCTTTGTCAAGCTCAGAACTTGTAATATTGGTTGCAAGAAGGATCATCTTAGGCAACTTATATGAGCGGCCATTTTGTCTCCAGTCTGATAACACTAAATTAAAACCATCATCCTTAGAAGAAATCCATGAATCTTTCTCGACCAGAATCACGTCTGGTAGCCTTTCATTTCTGCACATATATTTAAGATTCAATACAACTTTTCATATAAATAGCAGATATTTATTTGTCGTGGATGGAAATTTTGAACTATTCTCATGGAAGAACAAGACAAAAGTATGCAATACTGTGAAGAAATCTAGTCATGCTCCATGTGCCCTTGCATGAAGCTTTACAACAAAAGGTATCTGAA